>BPLS01000172.1:675532-706861 GCA_019656275.1 Rhododendron kiyosumense | reverse complement strand
TGTGTGTGTGTGTGCAGCTGGCAATTTTCTGCACTTGTTACCTTGCTGTTTCTGCTTCTGTTTCTGGGTTGTGTAGATGTTGTTTTCTGCACTTAGCCCAAAGTGGCTTCAGGTGTGCAATGTAGTTTAGGTGGCTGGTTTATTGCAGTTATTTGGGCTGGTTTTGTATGGGCTATGATGATAGTTTTCTGAGACAAATGGCATAAATGGTTTTTGTGGGCTATTATGCAATATTGACTTCTCCTCTGTCCAGTTGTTGGCTGCTTTGTGTCCACACTGTTTCTGTTCTATTCTGTTCTCTGTGTGTGTGTGTGTGTGTGCAAACTGCAGAAAACAACATGCTGTTCTGGGGTTGTTGCTGTGTGTGTCCAAACTGCAATATTAATGAAGATTGGAGGCTGTTTTAGAGCAGTTTTTTTGTGTTACTGTTGTGTCCAACCTCTGTCCATCCTAACAAGGGCAATGATGAGTCAATTCATTTGTTAATTGAGGTAGGTACCTTGGCGGGGCAACATTAGTTGCAGCTAATGAGTGCCCTTATGATTACTTCCAATGTCTGAGCCCAAATGCTTATTTTTTGCTACTTTAAGCCATGAGTACCACGTGTGTGTGTGTGTGGCTGTGTTCCAACTCTGGACAGCCAATGAGTGGCCGCTGGACAGTATGTGTGTGTGTGTGCAGCTGGCAATTTTCTGCACTTGTTACCTTGTTGTTTCTGCTTCTTGTTTCTGGGTTGTGTAGATGTTGTTTTCTGCACTTAGCCCAAAGTGGCTTCAGGTGTGCAATGCAGTTTAGGTGGCTGGTTTATTGCAGTTATTTGGGCTGGTTTTGTATGGGCTATGATGATAGTTTTCTGAGCCAAATGGCATAAATGGTTTTTGTGGGCTATTATGCAATATTGACTTCTCCTCTGTCCAGTTGTTGGCTGTTTTGTGTCCACACTGTTTCTGTTCTGTTTTGTTCTGTGTGTGTGTGTGTGTGCAAACTGCAGAAAACAACATGCTGTTCTGGGGTTGTTGCTGTGTGTGTCCGAACTGCAATTTTAATGAAGATTGGAGGCTGTTTTAGAGCAGTTTTTTTGTGTTACCGCTACGTCCAACCTCTGTCCATCCTAGCTAACAAGTGTTCGACGCGTATCCAAGCACGCCACTGAGTCCCACGAGAAAAAGAAGCAAAGGAAGACCAAGAAGACGAAGAGCATTGTAATTTTTTTGTACGTTTCGTATGTTGTATTTTGCTGGCACATTTATTTGATTCGGAATGCAATTGTAAATATAATTTCGAGGGCAACGAATAATTTCTCGTTACTTTTTTTCCTGCCTATTCATTGTGATGTATTGAGAGCAGAGAGATAAGAGGGTAGCAGAAGAGAACAGAGAGTGTAGAGCTGCGAGGCCTCCTCCGCTGAGGGAGTGATACACGAGTGATAGTGAGGCTATTGAATTCAGTGTGAGTGATTGTAATACTCCTCTACAGATAGTGAATTCTCTGACCTCCATTGATGTACCTGTTGTTTTGGGAAACTACTTATATTTCTGTGTCATGTGTGATTGATGGTTGTGTGTGTGTTTCCAGGATCCTCTCCTTCCCTCTTTAAGATTGCCAATACCGTGAAATGGTACTTAATAGCTTTTCGGAATTTGTCTTGCCTTTGCAATGAGGCTCCTGGAAGAAAAATACTCCAATAGTCCAATTCAATATAACATGCAATCATTTCATTGGGCAATCGTCAAGAAATAAATAATCTCTCCGTAGATTATTGAGCAAGCGATCATATCAAAATGAGTAACACAATTTTGTGGACACAATATTTGTAAACCAGATTGTAAACCATATCAAAATGAGCACGACACGATTGAAAAATGGTATGACACGATTAAAAAACGGGCTAACACGGCACAACGCGATTTAAGTAAATGAGCCCAGCTCGGCACGATTGAAAAATGGCACGACAAGATTAAAAAACGAGCCAACACGGCACGACACGATTTAAGTAAATGGGCCGAGCCCGGCACGACACGATTGAAAAAACGGCACGACAAGACACGATTAAAAAACGGGCCGGCATAGCACGACACAATTTAAGTAAATGGGCCCGGCCCGGCACGACCCGATTGAAAAACGGCACGGCACGACACGACACGATTTAAGTATATGGGAACGGCACGGCACGACACGATTGAAAATGACACGACACGGCACGACACGATTTAAGTCGATTTAAGTAAACGGACACGGCACGACACGACACGAAACACGATTGGCACGGAAGTTGAATGGCACGGCACGGCACGACACGCACGTTTGACACCCCTAATTCTTATATAACAAGAGAGGCAACTTAAGTGGTAGTATCATTTTATGTGAGTAACATTGTACGTAGGTTTTAGCTTGTTCATTTTGTGAACATTAGTTGAGGTATTGCACTTTTATGAATTGAATTTGGAATCGAAATTTAGTAAAAAATGAGATACCTTTTTTCCTTTGATCAGATCCAGTTGAGATACCTAACTACACACAAACAACGCCGGCAACGTCTCAAATTATGGTTAGCCGAAAAACTCCAATGCCTAAACAAAGTATCTCGAATGAAAAGAGTTCAAGATGAAGTAATTATGTAAATGTATGAGAGGGAAAGTCAATTTCTCCCCGAACATAATTTATATTGTATTGTCTGTACTTTTTTCATATCGTAGAAGAATGTTAAATGTTAGTGTTATGGGGGAGGGGAGGCTCGAATCCCACTCTCATACAAGGAGTATAGCTGCTCTACCAACTGGGCTAGTACTCACTTGTTGTCCGTACTATATTGAGTTGTACTCCAGGTCTAGAGTATGTGGGACGGGTATGGTATAACCCGAGGTACAGACATGACACGAGTGTAATATTTCTATGAATGTACAAATTAGATTGACTCATTAAATTTAATTACATAGAATAATATTAATCCTCCTTACATTATTTAATTATAACTATGCTTGAAATTTGTGGTTCTCAGTAAAGCCAGAAGGCAAATTCTAACCGGTGCTATAGTGCACTGGTTATGTGGATTCTAAAAGGCCACGTAGTACATACAGCTTTTTCTTAAAGCATTCCTATTTCAGTCAATGTTTTTTTAATCCGCTATTTCAGTCAATGTTGGATTCTAACATTTTAATAAAGGACAAGTTGTTAACTCAAATAACAAAAATGCCATTGGCTTATCTTTCCGGTATCTCTTTCTTTTTCATCAGTTTACCCCCTTCTCCTTCAATTGAGTTTTGTTCACCATCCTTATAAGATGGTGAATATTATCATCTTTCCTATTAGTTGAAAAAGATAATGAACATTATCCATTTTCTTATTAGTTGAAATGATGTGAATCCCAGCATAAAATGATGTCACGCTTATCAAAAAGTATATTGCAGATATAAACATGACATTACTTGTGGTGGGATCCACATCTTTTTAATCAATAGAAAGGAATGTAATGTTCACCATTTTTTAAAGAGGTAAAAAAGGATGAACATAATTGCACTTCTTTTCCTTACCCAAAAAGGGAAATTCCTGGAGCCGTTTTTTGTTTTTTGTTTTAACGTTTTTGTCACTATTGAGGGTTGAGCTAAAATCCTGAGGATTTGGGAGTAGAATAGCACCTAGCACACAAACGCTGTCGTCTCATACCCCATTCCCTAATTCCAACCCTTACATTCCCTAATTCCAACCCTTAAGCCAAAAAAAATTCCGATGAATATTGCTTCCTACGAATTCTAAAACAACCCTTATCAATATTGGATTGAACTAATTTTATTTAGGAGCCCATAAAAAATATATTAAGATTAACTTCTCGTTTTAATCATTGCCCTACGAATTTTGAATTAGGCTTTACTGATATCAGATTAAGGGGGATCATTTCGAATCCTACACAAATACATAAAAATATTTATAAATTTTAAAATAATTAATTATTGGATACGGTAAGAAATCAGCTCCAACGGATATCGGTATGTATGTTTTCTGGATTTGTAGTTTCACCCCTACAAATTTAGAAAACATAATTACCAATATATGTTGGAGCTGATTTTTTACATGATCCAATAATTAAGGGAATTGATTTTGTCACTCCCATTTTTGTTAATGTCACTTCCTTCTCTTACAAAACAAATCATCTAATAAAGACACAAAGAAGAGTGATATTAACAAAAAGGGGAGTGACAAAATCACTCCCCATAATTAATTATTTTAAATTTATAAATTTTTTTTGGTATTGTTTTGGACATAAGCTTGCGGTAAGGGTACGGGATTTTTGGTGCGGAAAGGATATCACGCCTTCAAAAGAAAAAGGGAATTGATATTCGCGCTCCAAAATTTATTGCAGGCGCTCCACTTTTTTGTTTTTACACTGTGAAATGTAAAAATAAAATATACACTGATATTGCCAGTAATATCACAATATAAAAATAAAAAGATGAAACGCCTGCAGTAAATCTTGAAATGCAAAAATCAGTTCCCAAGAAAAAACAGGCAAATTTGGTAAGGATAATTTTGGCATCTGATTGTGCGTCAGATGAAGGTTAGGAATATGAGAAACTTTTTTGTATTGATTGAGCCGACTCTTTGAGGGTGACATAAAGTGAACAAATCGATGCGGTACTATGGCACCAGTTATTTTTCCAAAGGAGCTGTCAGTCCTCAGGAAGCACAGGAGCGAGGGAGGGGGAGAACAAATATGGGTAGGTCCTACTTGAATTCTGTTCAACTTTAACAAATAGTACTCTTAACAAAACAACTAAAAACCGTCAAAAGTGTCATTTTTTCCTGTCTACCTAAACTAAAAATTCTCTAACCACCTGATTGGACTGTGGTGTTCCGGTTTACCCCTTAACAAAATACTCCCTCCGTCCCATTTTTATTGTCCTTTTTTGATATTCGTGCAGTTTTCAATCGCTTATATCTTTCAATGTGAATCTCCAAAAATATGCAATATGGATCTTATTTGATAGATTTCAATTTGTTCTATAATACAAAGATGTCAAAATCATGAAAAATATTATAAATTGAAAGATATACGCAAGAGACAAAAAAGTGAAAAAAGAATAATGGATAATGAAAATGGGTTATCTATCAAACCCTGCAAAAAAAATTAAAACATTATTTTTGAAAATCCATTATTTTTAAACTTGAAAATAGATTTTTATTTTTTAAATACTTATTTGAGAATCTGAAACCGACCCCAACCATTAGGCTGAATGGCGTCAGGCCTGTTTTTCTCCAATAGATCCCTGCCATGGGCTGATTGAAATCTGACTTAAATTGAGCCCAAATATTCACTTTGGGTCTGGTTAAAGCCCCAAAGTTTTTTTTTTCTTTTTTCTTTTAACAGAACCCCCAACTTATATAAACTCGGAGTCAGGTCAGTCCAGTATTATTACTGTCCAGTCCAGTCTGGTTTTGGGCAGTTGGGGCCCATAATTGCGATCGGAAAACCTTTATTTTGTAGAGTATGTCGAGTATATCATCCACACCAAAAATTAACTTGATGGAACATCACTAGATACATAAACCAAACAGATTTGTACAAAAAAAAAATGTGATGACAAAAAATATATTGAAACTCATAATTGCCCATTTTTTTCTTGTACAAATATATTTTGATCTTGTACCTATTGATGTTCAATCAAGTTAATTTTTCCATGGATGACACACTCGACGAGCTTTACAAAATGAATGTTTCCGATTATTATTGTGGGTCTGGAAGGGGCCCACAACTGGACCGGACTGGATAGTAATAATATAAGATTGGATTGGACTGGACTTGACTCCCTATCAACTCTAGCTTATCTTCAATTAAGGTGGAATTAAGACCAATAACTTACCCAGTTACCTTATTGTCTCAGTGAATTTTTTTTTAATAACTTTTATTTATTAAATTTCTCCCAGTTACCTTATTGTCTCCTTAATGTTTCCGATTAATGTTTGTTTAAAAAGTAATACGAAAAAGTAACAAAAAACAGTTTGAAAACCACAAATTATTTCAGGTTAAATATTGCATATATTACTCTTGTCAATGGTTTCAACCAATTAGGAGTACTAAAATGTTGTTTGTTTTTTCAATAGAAAGAAAACGTTGTTTTTGTCCTCACTAATATTGTTTGCTTGGGTCCAAAACCATGTATATATTTTTCAAAAAATGCTAAAGAAAATTTTGAAGGCTGTCATTAAGATTTAAAAAGTATATTAAAATACGTGAAAAATTTATAAAAGTTTATAAATATATATTGAAAAATGTAAAATATGTACCAGAGTTTGTGTGTGTGTATTTTTCTTTAGCACTTTCTTTGCTCATGGGAGGTTAATGAGCCGTCAATAAAATGATGTGTATTTGTTAAAAGAAAAGAAAAATGATATTCGCATTTCAAAAATTAATGCAGACACTCCAAAATTAATGTAGTTCCAAAGCCTTGTTTGTAGTGCCTGCATCAATTTTTGGAATGTAAATATCATTTTCCAAGAAAGAAAATCAATCGTTTTGCAAACATGACGTAGGGTGGCTGAAATCATCGCATTTACGTCACCCAGTAGGCCAGCAGATGCTGGCTTTCTTGGAAGCTCCCGTGAAAGAGACACCAAGTCCAAAAGAGGACAAGTTATCTTCTTCTTTTTTTATTATTATTATCCGCGGACAAGTTATCAGTACGTGGATTTTAGGCCCCGTTCCATAAACTTTCTTAAAAAATAAACGACTTATTTCATATTTTCAAACTCAAAAAATAAAGTAAATGAAAAATAATTTTTCAAATTTTTTTGCTTTGTATAAAAGATCTCATCGAGATCTTCCATACAAGATCCATATTACATATTTTTAAATTTTAATAAACTTATAATTTTTGAGTTTGAAATTGCCTTCTTAAAAAATAAAGACTTATTTTTGGTTCCGGAATGGAGCCTAGTTAACCAGTTTCAGAAATGATACCCACATAGATAAATAATGTAGAGATCGTACACTAATCACAAAGTGAGATCCACTATGGGTCTCACAAAAAATGATTCGAGTCGTTTATTAAATTTAAAATATTTTTTCAAGGGTTTGTTGCAAAAAATAAACTCAATCCGATACCCATAGGTGCTTGATTCAATCATCTAACTTTTCATTATCCTGAAATTAGAATGAATAATGAAATGAATGAATCGAACACATATAAGTATCGGATTAAGCTGATTTTTAGTGGAAAGCCTTGAAAAAATATTTTACATTCAAAGAACGGATTGGATCGTTTGTATGAGACCCATAGTAGGCCTCACACCGCAATCTGAGAACAGAATCTATTCGTAGTTGTTGTGTGAGTAGCAGCTCTGAACCAATTTAGGCCAGAATCCTGATAAAATAAATAAATAAAATAAATAAAACTCTGTATGATTGGCCCTACGTGGGTGGATAGCATTCGAGATGTTTTGAAGTTGAAACTTCGCAAAAAGCAAACCACATGCTTTGTTCGGTTGTGGGTTAGAAAATTTTTGGGTTTGATTTTTGGGTAATGAGTGAAGAGTGAAAATAGGGTAATAATTGGGGATATAGGTAATGAGTGGAGAGAGATAGAGAGAGAAATAAGATTAATGATTGGATATAGGGATAATGAGTGGAGAGAGAAATGAAAATAATAATTAAAATTATAGGTAATGAGTGGATTTGGGTTTGGAAAAAATTTTCCAAACCCCAAACCCAACAAGGGCTTAAAGTTTCAGATCTTGACCCCTCGGTCAACCCCTTGGAGTTTTCATGTAAAATAATTGGACATCGATATTCATGTGAACCAATTCATTTGCTTTTAGAAAACAGAGGATCAGAAGTTTGATCGTTTATTTCTCTTAAGAGTAATATGAATCGACTATTAATCATTTTTTGATGGCCAAGTGGTTGTGAGAAAGTAATAAGTACTCCAGCATGAGTTCACCGGTTCCATATATTCATACGGAGGTCAAACATGCTAAAATTTTGCGCAAAAAAATGGTTATTTCTCAAAATACTTGGTTAAAGTGCCAAAATTTTACTTTTTTGATTTCACTTGTTGAGACGAATCAATAACCCAAAAAAGTTTGGCGTCAAACTAAAAAATGCGAAAGAAAAAAGACGAATAGTTGCCAGGCAGTGATACAATTAAAATGGGATAAATATTTCTGTTGGATATTACTCCCTCCGTCCCATTTTTTTTTGGAGAAAGGCAGAATTATATAAAAGGCTCCGTCCCATTTTCATTGTCCATTATTCCTTTTTCACTTTTTTGTCTCTTGCGTATATCTTTCAATCTATAATATTTTTCATGATTTTGACATCTTTGTATTATAGAACAAATTGAAATCTATCAAATAAGATCCATATTGCATATTTTTGGAGATTCACATTGAAAGATATAAGCGATTGAAAACTGCACGAATATCAAAAAAGGACAATGAAAATGGGACGGAGGGAGTAATATATTATACACATGCTTTCTTATAGGATAACTGGATAAGTATCGTCTCCCTATGTAGTTTATCGATCAGATTCATGTTTATCCACTCATGTTATGCATTTGTTTGGCTAAATTATTCATTCTGGATTGTTTTTTTTTTTGTTTTTATTCAAAATATTTTCATATTTTTTAATTTTTCATCAATTTTTTAAGAATTATTGGTTTGTAAGGAATTTAAAGAGTAAAAAATTATGACAGAAATTTAAATTTTCACTTTTTAGATTCCTTTTGTCATGATGAAGTAATAATCCTTAAAAATTAAATAAAAAATAAAAAATACGATTTTTTTAATAAGGACAAAAAAATAAGGGTAGGTTTGGATTAAAAAGTTAAGTGACATATTTTTTCGTCTTTATTCCATTTTTTTTGCATTTCTTTGTTTTGCGTTAAACTTTTGTGACTTATTAATTCGTCTCGTCATGAGGAATCGGAAAAATAAAAAAATATTATCAAAACTCATAATTTTTTGAATAAAGACAAAAATAAGTCAAATTTTTTTTTTAAACTTTTTCAATTTTTCTCAACGAGATGAATTAATAAATCACAAAAGTTTGACATAAAATAATCTAATACAAAAAGAAAATTCAATAAAGACCAAAAAAAAAAAGGGTTACTCCTCGGTGACCGGTGTTTATTAATCCCAAAGTTGGTGATGAAAAAACAAAACTTCATAGCGAGAGGAATAGACCCTTGTGAGTTGTGAATAGACCAATAAACTATTTTTTCGTGCAGTCATTACTATGGGGCGTAAAATAAAGTGTATTGGTGCACTATAGGATTGTAGTGGGCTATTAGAGTTGTCTATTTTGATAATCGATGGTCCAAATTTCATCTTCGTACACAACAGGATCCCAAAATTTGAACCATTTTATTTATTATCAAGATGGACTACTCGGATCTCGCAACTACACCCCTTAGTGCAGTGGTGCACTACATGTATTCGCAGAGATAAAATATAGATCATTTATTGTCGAGATATACGACTCGAATCACTCATTATATCCCTGTAGTGCACCTCTCTTATTTAGGAACCCATGTTATGAAATGAACCCCTTAAAATTGTACGATTTTGTTTCATTCCATAGGACCGTATCTTTGTTTTCTAACCTCCCTACATTTTTAACGCAGCTTGTATTTATTTTTGAAAATCTTTATACACTATGATATAATCCAATGAATGAAAACATTCAGTCCAATATGGCGACTCGATTCAGAAATAACAAATATAAAATTTGGCCTAAACGGTTTTTTTATTTTATTTTATCGGCAACAATAATTTGATATACAAACTTGACAAAGGGTACATCGAAGGTATAAGCTAGATGCAAGCCACTAAGAAAATGTGAGGCATGGCAAAAAGTAGAGAGAAATAAAAAAGAAAAGAATGGAAACAAAAACTACATTCACCGAAAAATGGAAGAAACAAATGAGGTAATCGACTTCAGATCAATTTCTTGGCGGCATACATCAGATCAAATCCTTGGCATCGACCTCAAATCTTGAGCATTTTCAGAATCAGAACAGAGCAAAAGGCCTCCAAATCACCAAACGTTTGCAATTAATTTCAGAAAATAATGCATTTCAAGCAACTCCATTAAGAACAAAAGCAGAGCATTAAAGACCTTCAAACCTCACAAGAATTAAGCATCTCCATCCAGCAAACCATCAACACCAGTAGAAGTATTCAGTCTATGTAGGGTGGGTGATAGAATCTGAAGAACCTCTTAGCCCTCCCGAGAATTGGAGTTGAAAAGAGGATAGGAGCACAATTATGCATTTCTCCTTCTGAAAGACCTCATAGCCTGGCCTCGTGAGAGCTGGGAGTTGAAAATAGGCAAGGAGCACAATTATGCAATACTCCTTCAGAGCATATATCAGACTTGAAGCATGGTAGCATTAGCTTCCATGATCATCTCCAGCGTGTGACATGAACCAAGACTCAAACGTCACAGACACAGACACAAACACAAAAAAACCCGAAAAGGATGTACAAACAACACCAAGACCCCACCCAAACAGACAACACAAACACAACCCAGACACAACTCCACTCCACCAAACCAAACTACAGAGACAGCCCGGACACAAAATGGTGTCTGTGACAAGCAAACAGATTTTAAAATGGTGCGAATTCATGCGTACACTCTCATTTCTTTGCATATGGCCACTCGATAGAGAAATAATGAATATGAAATTTGGCCTAAACGTTGTCTGTAACAAGCAAACAGATTTTAAAATGGTATGAATTCGATCATGGACGCTATCATTTCTTTGCATATGTTCATATTTGTGGACTTTTAGTAGTGTTTACACTTCATAATCATACAAGAGAACTAGAAACTAATGTTCTACCAGTCATATTCTTGAACTTTTAGTAGTGTTTACACTTCATAATCATACAAGAGATCTAGAAACTAATGTTCTACCAATCATATTCTTGGACTCTTAGTAGTGTTTACACTTCATAATCATACAAGAGATCTAGAAACTAATGTTCTACCAATCATATTCTTGGACTTAGGCAAGAAGAAAGGAGCCCCGGCCCCTTCCCATTTCTACCAATCATTTTTAGTTAGGAGCCGCCTCCCATTTCTCCATCAGCAATGGGAAATTGGGGTCAACAGGTAAATTACACTTGGTGTCCTTTATACTTCGTGCAAATTGTACTTTGCCTCCTTGCACTTTATACTTGGTGTCACATTGCTCCATTCATTTCTAATTCGGACACTACATCAATTATAGTTTTTAGATTGGAAGACTTATATGACTTACTGTTAAGCATTTTTTCATGGTATATATGGTTTCATGTAGTTGAGCTGTGTTTGAATTTTTTTATTTTACTTGCGAAGAAAAATATTTTGAATACTTACCCAAAAAAATAGTTGAATTAATTAAAGACAAGTGCACCTTTAATTTGGTCACATACAACTATTAATGATCGGTTTTGTTATTCATTGAATGGTTGCAGTAATTGTAGGGGAAGGCGATCTTCTTCGCAGTCTGTTGGAGTATTTGGTTAAAATTAACAAAAATTAATGATGTTGTGTTTAATGACAAAAATGATGTAGTGGGCGTAAAGGATTACCCGATTCAAGACTTGGTTCAATGCAATCAACTAGAGCTAGCTTAGTTAGCTAGAACTCTTGCATTTCATTAGGAGGTCAGGAGTTCAAATCTCTTCACTTGTGTATGAGTGTTCTTTTCTTAGATGAGCTCTTCCATCCTTTCTTTGTCTACCTTAATTATAATGGGCTTTTTCTTTGAATCAGTTGAGTTGTTGGGCTTGTTGTCACGTGAACTCTCATAATAATGTAGTGTTTCGAGTTTGTACTTCGTACATCGTATATGATGTAAATAATCTCTTCTATCGGTTGAAAAAAATTCCCGATTTGGTTCAACGGCTAGACAGGGTGAGGAATTTAAAGCGATCGATCAAAGGATGGGTTGAGATTGGGGGCTTTATAGGATGTGTCTCTTGGATGATTAAGGAACCAATTAATGCTTTGCTTTTTAATTTGGTTGGTTTCTCTCCAACCATATATGCTTTTGGTGTTTGGCTGTCATATGATAGGTTGGATGGTATGTGCCAACATTAATTGTTGATGTTAAGAAAAACGAAATGGGATAGTATTAATTGTCTTCGAACCATAACTCTAACATGCCTTTATATAAGTTACAGGACTTAGTGACTAATAAACTAACCAATTTGAAAACATGAATAATAAGAAACCTAAACCAACTAGGAAATACAGTCAAATACCCATAACAAGGAAACATAGATATTAACCTAGCCTAAAAAGGAAACATAATATTGAAACCTAGAAAAGATGATAACATAATATTAACATCCACCTTCAAAATTGGTACATTTTTTATTTTGCCTCTAAAAGTAAATTTCATTTAAAAAATTAGGGAATAAAAGTGTAATGATAATGTCTCGATAGATAGTAAATAGAGGAGAAAGTTGCAAATTTTTAGTGTAATAATGATATCTCTGTAAAAAGTTAAATTTACAAAATGAGACTCTTAAAAAGTGACTGAAGGAGTAACTTTTACTCGAGTTAATGAAATTTCTTTATATGTCAGAGAAAAAAAAAGTGCTCTTGTTAGATGGAACTTCCTAAACGGTCGTGCATAGATACTAAGAAAACAAAACATGGTCAAAAAGCATGGTCAAAAAGTAAATCATAATTCTTTGGTCAAAAAAGCATATTATATCATATTGTATCGTATTCTATTCAACGGATAATATAAAAATATTTCCATAAATTCCTAGTTTATATGTATAATCTGATTATAATCGGACTTCTATTGTTCACAATTCAAAATTAATCCATAACTAAATGAAAAAATGGCTCCCAAACAACCCTAACATATGCAATGGAGTACTACTATATATAGGACTAGTATTCTTTTGATATGTGGACATATACTTAGGAGGCGTTTCTGCAAACCAAAAGGTTTATTTAAATTTTTTTTTGTGTTTGTTAATTTTGCACTAAATTTTTAATGTCTTAATGGTTCATCTGAACGAAAGAATCAAAAAAATAAAAACCTTTTACTCATTGAGCAATTTTTTCTTTGATATTTCAAAAAATACTTGTGTAAAATTTATATTTTTTGTTTTTTCTCGTTTAGACGAACTAATAATTTATAAAAATTTAGCACAAAACTAATAAATGCGAAAACAATTTGAATAAAGACAAGCGCAACATTTTTGTAAGGAGAAATGAGCCCTTAAATTTTGAAGAGTGGATCATGAAATTTGTTTGATGAATTGGTGTGTTTCAAAAGCATATACCAAAACTCAGACGTCATAGTTTAATCTTGAGGAAAAAATTGAAATGGTCCATGTAATTTAGTATTTGTGTCAACTTAGTCCCTGTAGTTTTAATTGGCTCGATTTACACTATGTAGTTTTCATTTTATTCCCACTTGGTTCAATTACTAACTACTGTTAGCCTCCGTTAATTTCAGACACAAATGAGTCCCTTTTCTAGTGAATTACTGAATCCTTTCTTTTCTAACCTCGCAAATCTAAAAGTCTTTTCCTAAAAAGTAAACCGCAATCAATCTTTTCTAAAAATCGGGTTCTCTGGCCCGTATTTTTTTTTCTAAAATATTTGAATTATTCTTCCGATATTCAAGAGGTGACCAGACACACCTAAACTCTATGTCTGGTGGAGACTCTAAATTTTTTTCTAAACCCCTTTTGTGGCCCTAACTGCAGCTGGACCAGATTCTCCTTTTCTCGGAGATATGTAGGCAGCTTGATAAAAGCTCGGTCCCTTTTTAAAATAAAACCCACTTCATTTTCTAAAATTCAAACATTTTTCAAAAATATCCGAATCCCTTTTATAGAACATAAAACTCCTCAATTTTCCTTTCTTTTCAAGATCCACGTCACAATCCATATGAATTGGATCATTTATCCAATCCTAATCACTCTCACTCCTTCCCCCCGAAGGCAAACGAGACACGTTTCGGTCGAAGGTAAAATCCCGGGCATGACAAATGGAGAATGAAAGCCGTGAAAAAAAATAGAGAATGGAACAATGAAGTAATGTCTTTTGTTTCAGAAGTATATTAGGGCAAGAAGAGAATGGAAGATTACGATTTTAATCTGAGAAAAAGGGTCTATTTCTATCTGGGGTTAACGGAGTCTAATAGCAGTTAGTAATTAGACCAAATTGGAACAAAATAAAAACTACAGAGTGTAAATCGAGTCAATTCAAACTGCAGGGATCAAGTTGACACAAAGACTAAACTACAAAAACCATTTCGGTTTTTTTTCCTTTAATCTTTAAATAACTTAGCTAGTAATTGACGTATAGCGCCACCATCGAACCTTCATGTCATCTTCTAATATGGACCCACTTGTAAAAAGGGCGTGAGCTTTTGTTGAAGTGTTGCTTTAAGAACGAGAGAGAGAGAGAGAGAGAGAGAGAGAGAGAGAGAGAGAGAGAGAGAGAGAGAGAGAGAGAGAGAGAATGGTGAGAACAAGCATTGGTAAAGATGGAAAAAAGAAAGGTGCCTGGAGTCTAGAAGAAGATATAAAGTTGAGAAATTCTGTTGAGATTCTTCAGAAGTATGGCCATTGGAACTGGCAGGAACTTCCTAAATACGCCGGTACCTTCAGACTACAGATTCATCTCTCTCTCTCTCTCTCTCTCTCTCTCTCTCTCTCTCAACTTGTAATCATGTCGTTGGTGGTGGTATTTTGCTTGGGTGACCAAGTCATCTTGCCTCTAATGATGAATCTGAGAAAATAACAATTCCAAAGTGTGTTTATACATGCATATATACCACTTCTCTCTCTCTCTCTCCATTGTGTGTTTACATGCATATATACAGTTAGAAGACACCAACTTTAGAAACACACTAACTACAGTTATATTCTGGTACTCAGACTTCAATTTTTATTTTGTTCCGCTTATTTGTAAGAACTTCATCACTGTAGGATCGAAATACGTGTTATATATTATACTCATAAGGTGATGATGAACATGTTATTCAGGTCTGTCTAGATGCGGGAGGAGTTGTAGATTTCGGTGGATGAATTACCTGCGTCCAAATGTCAAACATGGGAATTACACCAAAGACGAAGAGGATTTTATCTTGAAATTGCATCAACAGCTTGGAAATAAGTAAGCAAATCGACAACTATTATTATCTGGGCATTTACATGCATGGTTTAAACCAATCTCTCACCTGAGTAATCAAGATGAATAAAAAAGTATATGTAGCATAGGCCTATGGATGTTTAAAAATGACTTCCTTATCATGAAAGTGGTACTGATGGGATTTAACTTGTACTCCCTCCTGCCCTTTTTAAGTGTCCTGTTTCGTAATTCTAACTTATTAAAAAGACATCATCATTATACCTTTTACATCAATTTTTTTCTTCACTTTCCCTATTTACCTATCATCATTACACTTTTACTCACTAACTTTTTAAAATGAAATCTACTTTTAGGGACAAAATAGATAATGCATCAACTTTTACATACTAACTTTACAAAATGGACGTTTATTAAGGGACAGCCCAAAATGGAATACCGGACTCTAAAAAAGGAACGGAAGGAGTAAAAAATAATTGAATAAAGTTAAATTTATAGAGTCGTGACTATTTCTTCATTACACAATGTGTAGCATGTATCTCTTGCGCCCTTATGTACTTCGATAAAATTCACACCAAATGTGACATTTTATGTAATTTGCATAAGCATGCACGTTCATATCGCTTGTACACCTTAAGGATAAAGGGTAAAGTACCAACACCACACCTGGGGTTTCTAAAAATTATAAATTGCTCCCTCATGTTTGGGAAATTAAAAAATACACCATGTGTATCATAACTAATTACTCTTCTATTGTAATATAGCCGTGATGAAATCAGATGGAATTTGTTTAACACCATAAAATACTATTCCCTCCATCCTAATTTAAGTGTCCACGTTTCTATTTTGGGATGTCCCAAAATAAGTGTCTACTTTCTAAAAATAACAATCAAAATATGCCAAATTTCCAATTTTACCCCTAAAAAGTAACATTTTCTTTCTAATTGATTTGACAACTTTTTATATTTGTTTCTTTTGTAGATTGACAATATCTTTCAATTTATAATATTTTTCATGATTTTGAAAATTTTGTATAGTAAAACTAATTGAGATCTATTAAACAAGATTCATATTGCATATTTTTTAAGATTAATATTAAAATATATAAGCAATTTTTAATACATATAATCAACTTCACAGTTTTTAAGGTTAATTTTGGAAATTCAGAGCAAAATTTTTGACTTCTTAAAAAATGCACTTTTCCATAGAGGACACTTAAATTGGGACATAAGGAGTAATTATAGTGGACCAACCTGTCTTTTTAACTTGTGAAAGGCTATTTGCACATCTGTAGCCTTTCACAAGCATAAAAAAACAACACGACCCATTGTTTTTAGGATTTGCTGATATTAAACAAATTTCTTTGAATTTTCTAACGGCTTCATCATAACAAGGGAATAATAATTTGTTACGAGACATGGGGTACTTTGTAATTTCTCAAATGTGAGGGGTCAATTTGTAATTTTTAGAAACCTTGGGGTGGTTTTAGTAATTTACACTAGGATTTTGTACAATTATTGTGATCAAATGAAGAACTTTCGTATTATGACCTCAAAATCCTCTCATTTGCAGATGGTCAAAAATTGCTGCAAAATTACCAGGAAGATCAGACAATGAAGTAAAAAACCACTGGCATACCCACCTCAAGAAAAGGTTGAGAAAATATGAAACTGCATTTGAAGTACCAAAGCAGTCTAAACGACGAATGAGTAGTGCATTGGCCCCTAAAGATGTTGCCAATACACTTCCGCCTCAGCCAATTTTTGAAAGCACTAGTCTGACGTCCCCAACGCTTCCTTTTGGTGAATTATCGTCGTTGATATTCGAAGTACCAAAGGGACATTCTTCTAAACAAACGTGTAGTGAATTGGCACCCGAAGATGTTAATTCACTGCCTCAGCCAATTCTCGAAAGCAATATTGTGCCTTCCCCGACACTATCTTTTGGTGAATTATCCTCCTTGATAAGTGATTATGCACGTATAAATGACCAAAACTGGAGTGCAGAAGATGATATCAATTCATCAGAGTTAATGTTTTCGGAACCGGCTGGGAATTGTTGGACTGGACAAATTTTGGGAGATTCATTCGACAGCTATAACAATGGATTTCCGTTCAAATCGGACGTGGGACAATCAATGTCTCCTGATCCAGAACAATTGCAATTTGATGAGTTGTTCTACCAAGCACTGCAAGATTTTCTAGAGAATTGAAAACATTTCTCTTTTCGCTATCGAAGAGTGATATAGGAGTACTATTTTAAAGCGATGTTGCTACGCTACGTTCCCGGAGAAGTTAGACAAATTTCCGATCATTACACAAAGCCATATGTGCCCACCAAAATCTAATTTGATGGTAGCTGCATGTGACCCCCTTTTTTTTTTTTTTAATGAAATGTACCGACAGTTACATGAGCGGCCATGAGTGGATGCCTAGACGGACACAACACCATGTTGGATTTTGTCCGTATGCTTAATTGTAACTTTTTTCATTCTAAGTACTTATCTAGAAAATTTCAACAATTATGCAAAGTTTATTAGAATGAACCTTGCTACAGCCACCGACCAATAGGGTTTCAATTTTGTACCGACGGGCATGTGAGGTTCACTGTAGGACATGCACAAATAATCCAAGTCGTTCAGTTATTTGGGAAAAAAATGAGCGGGCTCTGTGAAAAATTAGCTCAATCCAATATATGCGAGCGCTCAATCCAATCTTCCTATTTTTTATCAGCTATTTCTTTCTCATTTTTTTTACTACGGTTGGTCGATGGGTAAGTGCAATTTTGCAAATGGAGCTACTTGCGTGGGCCGCGGGCCAATCCGAATGAAATTTTGTCAGATTATTTGGACTTCCTTCCAAACGAGGCCCATTCATATTGGACAAGATCCCTCGCACACGGCCCAATCCCAAGAGATGAAAGGCTGGAATATGTGGCACCGATGGACACTCTCGAGAAACCTGTTCAAACCTCGCTATAAGCGTGGTAGCGTTGAAGTCGGGGACGAATTCAGAAATTTATATTAGTTGGGTGATGAGCACAAAATATTGACATATAGAAGCTCCAATATCATATGTTGGTAGTTATTAATTGAGTTAAATTGGTTGTTATTATCATTATTTTTTATATTTCAATTTGAATTATTAATTTGCAGAAAAAGGTGATAACAACTTATATTGCGGCCGTTGGATCCAAAGTGCGCAAAGTCAGATAATGTTGGGTGTCAAAGCAGAACTCGAGCTCGTAAATAAAGTAATCAAGTGCAATCCGAAGATATCAAATCGCGAAAGAATTTTGCATAATCAAACAAGAGTAAATTGGCCTTGGTTTCCTTGTTTGTTTGCACGTGGTTTTGGAAGGAGAATGTTACTAGAATTCTTATGGATGGCAAATTGAACAAGGATATTAAATATTGCCTAATAAATATAGTTTGGGTAAGGAAAGAATTATGATTACCTAAGGTCAATTGTACTAGTATAAATAGAGGAGGCAATGGAGTTCGGAAAAGAATAAAAAGGTGATTCACGGCTGGGGCTTGGTGACGGACGGACGGACGATTTCGGCATTCAAGGCCATGGCTGGAGAAAAATAGAGGAGCAAAAGAAATTATTGTAAGCCTATTATTTTTATGGATTCTAGTCGAATGCTTGATTTGTTTTCATCTATGTTAGGCTAAACTTCTAAACTAGGGTTGAGGATGAAACCCCATGAATTTTATTGATTAGTTTTATGCACTTGATTTTTCCTACGTGCTTTCATAGTTTATTGTTCTGATCTCATTAATTAATTTGGTAGAGACTCGGATATGGATTCAATCGGAATGGGTTTTTTCTATGATTTGATATCACCTAATTAATCGAATTGCTTGGTGTATTGAACTTTATATTTAAGTATGGGATATCTACTGTGATTTGTTTTGCGGATACAGTTGATGATTTTGACTTAAACTTGCGAAGCAGAGGAGGAACATATTGTCGATATAAATAAAAAGGGCTTAACAACATATTATCCATGATGATTAAGATTAGTTTCTAAATCATTGTGCAGAAATAAAAGGAAAAATCATTGCATAAAATTAGTTGATAAATATTTATGGGTGTGGATTCCGATATCTTAGTTCCTGTTCTCAACCGTAATCTCCACTCCCTTGCCGTGTTAGTTTAACTGTTTTGTTCTGTCATTATTTACTTAATCTTTAGTTTAAAAATCAATCGCACTTTTGTCAACTAGGTTAGGGTATAGTCGATTAAAGTTTATTTAGTTTTCCTACTAAAAAATCACAAGTCCCTGTGGGTTCGACCTCGCTCTTGCATTACTATACTTCGGTACGATTCGTGCGCTTACGAGTACGTTAAAATTTCACATCATTGGGCACACAAATTAGTAAACCTAATGCGTACATTTTATAATTTCTTTAAATAACACATATTTTGCCAGTAAAATAATAAATTGATGACTATTTATATACGGAGTAACTTCATCTTATAATTAATTGAAAGGCTTGTGTTTTCGCAAAAAGATGCTGTGAATATTAAGCACCAAACAGAGCAAACAAATGTTCTCATAAAAAAGATTTAGAGTAATTTTATTGAAAACATTATCATAAATTTATTAGACATAATTAAAATATTTAGGAATATTAATATAATTTCACAAAATCGAATGAGTCCTGCTTGGGTCCGTCCCTGGTTGAAGTGGTGGTTTATACCACATTACATCCCGTTCCCCTTGAATTTTTATTTTTTTTCCAGCTTGGAGTATTTGTTAAGAAGATTCAAACGTTAGAGCAATCACATTTATGCGGCATTGACCACCAGACTCCAGTCGATATCATGCACTCACTGAGGTGGTCCAACGTTGGCTTCATTTGACCGAGCATTTTGAGGTTAGCAACCACCCAACCCCCGAGTATTGATTAAAATTCAAAGAGCACTAACATTTTTCTCCCAAATGCTTTGGTTTTGTCATTTTCAAAGTTGAGATCCAGGCATGCAGCTTTGTATTTACTCCAAACCAGCCTCTGACATTGATTTCCATGGCCTCCTTTTCTTTCCTTTCCTCCTTAATAAAATTTAAAAAGCAAGCCCAAAAAAAATGTAAACAATAAAATTTAAAAAGACAAAATGTGGACTATATATTATAAAGGTTGTTATAAATCTCAGGTGAAATGTGAATTAGTTGTATATTTTATACTAATAGTACTTATCGTGGTTGTTAAATTCTACTAATAATACATGTAAACCTATTGGTGGTAATTTTTCAAGAAATCTGCATATGGGTCTAGTTTAGTTGTGGCGTATTTCATAATTGAGATTACAACAAAAGGAGTGTTCTTCTATGGTTATATACGACAACAAATCATGTGATTTTGACGTTACGAGTGGACCTAAAACACCAATTGCATCTTCTTCTTCTTCTTTCGTTTCAATACTTACTGTGTTCGGGAAAATATGGAATCCTTCATTTGAACAACTTCAACCGATAGCTTCCAGTTTATTACAAGTGGACCTAAAGCACCAGATCCTTTTTATTTCGTTTCAATACTTACTGTATTCAAAAACAAAAGAAAAGGAATCCTTCATTTGTACAATTTCCACACCGGAGCTGTCAATTCCGTACCATCGGCAAAATTCAAGTACAAAGGATTTTAGATATTCCAAGTTCACGTGAATTTCACATGGCTCCAGAAGCGTCATTTTGTAGGACAAGGAAAAAAAGCTGCCTCAATTTTTCATGTATTTGAAACAAGTCATTTTGAAAACAACAAGTGACACCATATAGTACTAGGACTTTGTGACAAAATTTTAAAGATGTCAATTTTACTTAACGACAAGGTTGGGGAGGCTCCTGTGGCTCCGTTCCGCTGAGGTTCTTAATATTTTTTGTCTTATGAGACAGGTTACTAGCAGAATTTTCGTATCATTCGAAGCAATTGAGGAGCAAAAAATAAAACCAAAAAGGAAATAGATCCTCTCCGGTCCATGTTTTGGACCGGAGGGCAGTTCTCATCGGGACCGTTCATTTACTGCAATCAACAGTTTTAATGTATTTTTACACTTCTATTGGGAACCGGTAAGAGTATA
The DNA here is from genome assembly GCA_019656275.1 of Rhododendron kiyosumense. Lineage (NCBI taxonomy): Eukaryota > Viridiplantae > Streptophyta > Magnoliopsida > Ericales > Ericaceae > Rhododendron > Rhododendron kiyosumense. The sequence continues at coordinate 685,669 of BPLS01000172.1, read as the reverse complement.
TTTTTATCGGTAAAAGTGTATGAAAAAATCTGAACCATTCAATCTACCAATTGACGGTTTCGATCTACATTGTCTCGTGTAGCGCAAACCATTAGACTAGAGAGGAGCTGGATCTAACCAAAAAAATCTCCGGATAGAGCTCCACATTGTAAAAATAAAGTGAACAAATCCATGCTACAATATGGCAAATTTGGCAAGGATAATTTTGGCATCTGATTGTGCGTCAGATGAAGGTTAGGAATATTGATTGAGCCGACTCTTTGAGGGTGACATAAAGTGAACAAATCCATGCTACAATATGGCACCAGTTATTTTTCCAAAGGAGCTGTCAGTCGTCAGGAAGCACAGGAGTGAGGGAGGGGGAGAACAAATATGGGTTGGTCCTACTTGAACAAAACAACTAAAAACCGTCAAAAGTGTCATTTTTTCCTGTCTACCTAAACTAAAAATTCTATAACCACCTGATTGGACTGTGGTGTTCCGGTTTACCCCTTAACAGTAGTAAATATTTATTTATAATTTTTAAGCTTAATAATAGGCTTATTAAAATCAAATCATATGTAATATCGATCTTATTTAATAGATCTCGATATTATCTATCAAACCCTGCAAAAAAATTAAAAAATTATTTTCATAAGTCAATTATTTTTAAACTTTAAAATAAATCTTTATTTCTTAAGTATTTATTTGAGAATCTAAAACGGATCCTCAACCATTAGGCTGAATGGCGTCAGGCCTGTTTTTCTCCAATAGATCCCTGCCATGGGCTGATTGAAATCTGACTTAAATTGAGAGCCCAAATATTCACTTCGGGTCTGGGTAAAGCCCCAAGGGTTTTTTTTTTCCTTTTAACAGAACCCCCCAACTTATATCAACTCGGAGTCAGGTCAGTCCAGTATTATTACTGTCCAGTCCAATCTGGTTTTGGGCCGTTGGGGCCCACAATTGCGATCGGAAAACCTTTATTTTGTAGAGTATGTCGAGTATATCATCCACGCCAAAAATTAATTTGATGGAACATCAATAGGTACATAAACCAAACAAATTTGTAAAAAAAAAATGCGATGACAAAAAATATAAACTCATAATTGCCAATTTTTTTCTTGTACAAATATATTTTGATCTTGTACCTATTGATGTTCAATCAAGTTAATTTTCCGTGGTTGACACATTCGATGAGCTTTACAAAATGAATGTTTCCGATCGTTATTGTGGGTTTGGGAGGGCCCCACAACTGGACCGAACTGGATAGTAATAGTATAAGACTGGACTGGACCTAACTCCCTATCAACTCTAGCTTATCTTGAATTAAGGTGGAATTAATAAGACCAATAACTTACCCAGTTACCTTATTCTCTCAGTGAATTTTTTTACAATAACTTTTATTTATTAAATTTCTCTCAGCAAATAGATGTTTGTTTAAAAAGTAATACGAAAAAGTAACAAAAAAAAGTTTGAAAACCACAAATTATTTCAGGTCAAATGTTGCATATATTACTCTTGTCAATGGTTTCAACCAATTAGGAGTGCTAAATGTTGTTTGTTTTTTCAATAGAAAGAAAACGTTGTTTTTGTCCTCACCAATATTGTTTGCTTTGGTCCAAAACCTTATGTACCAGAGTTTGTATGTGTGGGGGTGTTTTTTCGTTGTCACTTACTTTGCTCATGATAAGGCTAATGAGCCGTCAATAGAATGACGTGTATTTGTTAAAAAATAAAAGAAAATGATATTAGCATTCTAAAAATTGATGCAAACACTTCTAAATTAATGTAGTTTCAAAGCCATATTTGCAGTGTCTGCATGCATAAAATCAGTCGTTATGCAAACATGACGTAGGGTGGCTGAAATCATCACCATTTACGTCACCCAGCAGCTCCTGGCTTTCTTGGAAGCTCCCGTGAAAGAGACACAAAGTTCAAAAGAGGACAAGTTATCTTCTTCTTTTTTTTATTATTATTATCCGCAGACAAGTTATCTAGGAGGTGGATTTTAGTTTAACCAATTTCCGAAATGATACCCACATAGATAAGAGCAGTGCTACAGTTCCCAACGGGGAAATCCCGACCGGATTCCCAACGGGGAAATTCAGCCGGGCCCACTTCGGTCACCGGACGGATGATCCAAACCGCCAAAAATTTCTAAAAAAAAAAATTGAGTGGGCCATTGCGGGAATTAACGGCATCCAACATGTGTAGATGGCCGAACTAAATATTCCATTTTTTGAGTATAAATACACACAAAAATGGAGTTTTATACACAAAAATGGAGTGTTTGGATCGGCCACCTACACACGTCGGATGCCATTGATTCCCGTGCCGGCCCACTTGATTTTTTTTTTTTTATAGAATTTTTGGACGGCTCAGATCAGCCATCCGGTGGCCGGAGTGGACCCGGCAGGCCGTCGGGAATCCGGTCGGGATTCCCCCATCGGGAACCTCAGACTTTTCGCATAGATAAATAGTGCACAAATCTTGCACTGATCACAACGTGAGATCCACTATGGGTCTCACAAAAATGATTCGAGTCGTTTATTAAATTTATAATATTTTTTCAAGGGTTTTTGCGAAAAACAAGCTCAATTCGATATCTATAGGTGCTTGATTCAATCATCTAACTTTTTATTATTCTGAAATTTGAATGAACAATTAAATGAATGAATCGAGTATATATAAGTATTGGATTGAACTGATTTTTAGTGGAAAGTCTTGAAAAAATATTTTACATTTAATGAACGGATTGGATTGTTTGTGTAGGACCCATAGTGGACCTCACACCACAATCTGAGCACAAAATCTATACATAGTTGCTGTGTGAGTAGTAGCTCTGAACCAATTTACGCAGGATCATGCTAATAATAAAAACAAAAACTCTATATGATTCGCCCCACGTGGGTGGATAGCATTCGAGATGTTTTGAAGTTAAAACTTCGAAGGGAGCAAACCACTAAGTATCAGATCTTGACCACTCGACTAACCCCTTAAAGTTTTCATGTAAAGTAATTGGACATAGGTATTGATGTGAACCAATTCATTTGCTTTTAGAAAACAGAGGATCAGAAGTTTGATCGTTTATTTCTCTTAAGAGAAATATGAATCGACTGTTAATTATTTTTCGATGGCCAAGTGGTTGTGAGAAAGTAACAAGTACTCCGGCATGAGTTCACAGGTTCCATTCCTATGAAGATCAAACATTCTAAAAATTTGCGCAAAAAAATGGTTATTTCTCAAAATACTTGGTTAAAAGTGACAAAATTTTACTTTTCCGATTCCACTTGTTGAGATGAATTAATAACCCAAAAAAGTTTGATGCAAAACTAAAAAATGCGAAAAAAATTCAAATTATGATAAAATTTTCAGGTTTAAATTAAGTCCAAAAGAATGAAGCCAAATGGTATATGCTGTTTTCGTGCAACACTTTATTTTTATTTTGTGGGGAGATACGACCTAACCTGCATGACAGATTTTCAGGACAAAGAAAAAAGACGAATAGTTGCCAGGCAGTGATACAATTAAAATGGGACAAATATTTCTGGTGGATATTAATATATTATACACATGTTTTCTTCTAGGATAACTGGATAAGTATTGTCTCCCTATGTAGTTTATCGATCAGATTCATGTTTATCCACTCATGTTATGCATTTGTTTGGCTAAATTATTCATTCTAGATTATTTTTTGTTCTTATTTAAAATATTTTCGTATTTGTTAATTTTTTATTAATTTTTTGAAAATTATTGGTTTGTAAGGAATCTAAAAAGTAAAAAATTATGACCGAAACTCAATTTTTTTGAATAAAGAAAAAAATAAGCCAATTAGCTATTTTTTTTGTCTTTATTTAAAAAAATTGAATTTTAATCGTATTTTTTGATTTTTTAGATTCCTTTTGTCATAATGAAGTAATAATTCTCAAAAAATTAAAGAAAAAATACAAAATGCGATTTTTTTTTGAATAAGGACAAAAAATAAGGGTAGGTTTGGATTAAAAAGTTAAGTAACATATTTTTTTGTCTTTATTCCAATTTTTTTGCATTTCTTTGTTTTGCGTTAAACTTTTGTAACTTATTGATTCGTCTCATCAAGTGGAATCGGAAAAATAAAAAAGTATGATCAAAACTCATAATTTTTTGAATAAAGACAAAAATAAGTTAAGAAAATAATCACTGTCGTTCACATTTTAGTTTAGTTTTAGTTTAGTTTTTCAATCATTACCCTATTTCTTTCTCCAATCATTACTCTATTTTTTCAATTATTACTTTCTCATCTCTCTCTATCTCTCTCCAATCATTACCCTTCTCACCAATTATTACCCATATTTCTCTCTCCACCCACTACCAAAACTAAACTAAACTCCTAACTAAATAAAGCCATATATATTTTTTAAACTTTTCTAATTTTTCTCAACGAGACGAATTAATAAATTACAAAAGTTTGACATAAAATAATCTAATACAAAAAAAAAATTCAATAAAGACCAAAAAAAAACAAAAAGAAAGAAAGAAAAAGTTACTACTCCGTATTTGACTTATTAATCCCAAAGTTGGTGATGAAAAAACAAAACGTCATAGTGAGAGGAATAGACCCTTTTGAATAGACCAATAAACTATTTTTCCGTCCAATCATTACTAGCAAAATAAAGTGTAAGGGTGTACTACAAGGGTGTACTACAAGAGTGTACTACAGGAGTGTAGTGTGTTACATAACACGATCCCAAAATTTGAACCATTTTATTTATTATCAAGATGGACTACTCGGATCTCGCAACTACACCCCTTGGTGCAGTGGTGCACGACATGTATTCGCTGAAATAAAATCTAGATCATTTATTGCCGAGATATATGACTCGAATTGCGCATTATACCGCTGTAGTGTACCGCTGTGCTACAGGAACCCATATTATAAAATGAACCCTGTAAAATTGTAGGATTTTGTTTCATTGCATAGGAGTCATAGGACCGTTTCTTTGTTTTCTAACCCCCCTACATTTTTAACGCAACTTGTATTTATTTTTGAAAATCTTTATACACTGACTACGATATAATCCAATGAATGAAAACATTCAGTCCAATATGGCGACTCGATTGAGAAATAATAAATATAATAAATTTTGCCTAAACGTTTAATTTTTTTTTTGATTGGCAACAATAATTTTATATACAAACTTGACAAAGGATATCGAGCGTATAAGCTAGATGCATGCCACAAAGAAAATGTGAGGCACAGCAAAAAGTAGAGAGAAATAGAAAAGAAAAGAACAGAAAAGAGGATAGGAGCACAATTATCTAGTGCAATACTCCTTCAGAGCATACATCAGACTTAAAGCATGGTAGCATTAGCTTCCATGATCATCTCCAGCGTGTGACATGAACCAAGACTCAAACATCACAGACATAGACACAAAAAAACCAGAAAAGGATGTACAAACAACACCAAGACCCCACCCAAACGGACAACAAACACAACCCAGACAGAACTCCACTGCACCTTACCAAACTACAGACACAGTCCGAACACAAAATGGTGTCTATGACAAGCAAACAGATTTTAAAATGATACGAATTCATGCCTACGCTCTCATTTCTTTGCATATGACGACTTGATTGAGAAATAATGAATATGAAATTTGGCCTAAACGTTGTTTGTAACAAGGAAACAGATTTTAAAATGGTATGAACTCATGGACGCTTTCATTTCTTTGCATATGTTCATATTCTTGGACTTTTAGCAGTGTTTACACTTCATAATCATACAAGAGATCTAGAAACTAATGTTCTACCAATCATATTCTTGGACTTAGGCAAGAAGAAAGGAACGAGCCCCGGCCCCTTCCCATTTCTACCAATCATTTTTAGTTAGGAGCCCCCTCCCATTTCAATCTCCATCAGCAATGGGAAATTGGGGTCAACAGGTAAATTACACTTGGTGTCCTTTATACTTCGTGCAAATTGTACTTTGCCTCCTTGCACTTTATACTTGGTGTCACATTGCTCCATTCATTACTAATTCGGACACTACATCAATTAGAGTTTTTAGATTGGAAGACTTTAAGCATTTTTTCATGGAATGGTTTCATGTAGTTGAGCTGTGTTTGAATTTTTTATTTTACTTGTGAAGAAAAATTATTTTGAATACTTACCCAAAAAAATAGTTGAATTAATTAAAGACAAGTGTACCTTTAATTTGGTCACATGCAACTATTAATGATTGGTTTTGTTATTCATTGAATGGTCGCAGTAATGGTAGGGGAAGGCCATCTTCTTCGTAGTCTGTTGGAGTATTTGGTTAAAATTAACAAAAATTAATGATGTGTTTAATGACAAAAATGATGTAGTGGGCGTAAAGGATTACATGATTCAAGACTTGGTTCAATGCAATCAACTAGAGTTAGCTCAGGTAGCCAGAACTCTTATATTTCATTAGGAGGTTAGGAGTTCTTTTGTTAGTTGAGCTTTTCCATCCTTTTTTTTGTCTATCTTATAATGGGCTTTTTCCTTGAATCAATTGAGTTGTTGGACTTTGTTGTCTCGTGAACTTTCATAATTAATGTAGTGTTTCAAATTTGTACTTCGTACATCATATATGATGTAAATAATCTCTTCTATCAGTTGAAAAAAAACCTGACTTGGTTCAATGGCTAGACAGGGTGAGGAATTTAAAGCGAACGATCAAAGGATGGGTTGAGATTGAGGGCTTTACAGGATGTGTCTCTTGGAGGGCTGGGTATTTAATGATTGAGGAACCAATTAATGCTTTGCTTTTTAATTTGGTTGGTATCTTACCATCCATACATGCTTTTGGTGTTTGGCTGTCATATGATAGGTTGGGTGGTATGTGCCAACATTGTTGATGTTAAGAAAAATGAAATGGGGATAGTGTTGATTGTTTTTAAACCATAACCTTAACATGCATTTATATAAGTTACAGGACTTGGTGACTAATAAACTAACCAATTTAGAAACATGAATAATAAGGAAACCTAAACTAACTAGGAAATACTCATAACAAGGAAACATAGATATTAACGTAGCCTAAACATGAAACATAATATTGAAATCTAGAAAAGATGATAACATAATATTAACATACACCCTCAAACTCCAGTAGGTTTACCAACTTGAGTTTGAAAAAGCCAAGAGAAATCAGAAGCAGCCAAGCCAAGTCAATAAAAACTAGGAGCAACCAAGCCAAGAGAACTAGGAGAGCCAAAATCAGCCATGAGCGAGACAAGTCATGTCAGTAGAGATTTGAGGTGATAGTAAAGATTTGAGCAAGGTACTATGAGTGCTAGCGGACAGCGACGAATCCTAGGTTGCTTGCCTAGAGCAAAATCCCGTAAAGCCTAGATCTTATAACTCTGATACCATGTTAAGAAAAGCAAAATAAAGTATTATTGATTGTTTCTAAAATATAACCCTAACATGCCACCCAAACTTGATTAGTAAAATATAAAATGGTATTATAATTAGGTCTTGAGTGGCCTCACCTATCACCAATTGGTTTTAGGTTGAAACCCTTTAAGAAATCTAACATGGTATCAAAGCTAGGTTTTGGGTGGCCTCACCTCACGAGGACAAGTCTTCGGCGCCCAAGTCAAATTTCTTGGTCTCCTCTTCGGCGCCCAAGTCAAATTTCTTGGTCTCCTCAATTCGTACCTTCACATGCATCCAAGTTGCACGTGTAGTGGAGTGTTGGATTTATCCCACATCACTTATCTAAAAGTCACCCAAGCTTGATTAATAAAATCTACACGCTACTCCACCTCTTGCTAATTAATTTTAGGTTGGAGCTCTCCAAAAAATCTAACAGTTAGCATATGTTGTGTGTCTTTGACGTTCTTGCCCCTCTCTTATTACTTGCATTAAGTCTATAGTCGCCGCACACTTCCACCGCATAAGTCCACTGCATGGCTAGTGGGAACCACTTCGGGCTCCACAAAATACAGAAAAATATATCCATAAAATTTAAAATAATTTTTATTGGCTAAGTTTTTTTGCCCCTACGAATTTTGAAAACATACTTATCGATATTCGTTAGAGCTAGCTTTTTAACATGGCCCCATAATTTTTTTTAAAAATTTATGAATATTTTTTTTTTGTATTTGTGTGGAGCCTGGGGCCGGTTCGGAGTGGGCCCCACTAGGCATGCAGTATTTATGCGGTGGAAGTGTGTGATGACTTTAGCGCACACGTATGTACTTCCTCATTTCCTTTTTTATAGTTCAGTATTCTATTTTGGGTTGTTTCATAATAAGTGTCCATTTTGTAAAGTTAGTGGATAAAAATTGGTACAATTTTCATTTTGTCCTAAAAGTAAATTCCATTTAAAAAGTTATTGAGTAAAAGTGTAATAATAATGTCTCGATGGATGATAAATCGAGAAAGTTACAATTTTTAGAGTGTAACGATGATATTTTCATAAAAAGTTAAATATACAAAAGGGTTAATTACTTGTTACCCCCTTTATCTATAAACGTTTTTCACTTTACCCCCTCCTACTATAGAACGCTACAACCTACCCCCTTTATTTTTCAATTCCTAACACATAAGGCTCGCCATTAGTCTGGGATCCAAGAAATCGTCAAAAGGGCCTGTGCATGACAGATCTGGAAAAAAAGAAAAAATTAAGTGCTCTAATTTTCAATCCGTTTGAATCGGTGCGAAGATCTTATTTCTATGATCATTTTATCCTAAAGGATCATAATTAATTTTTGGCTCTAGGACTCTCGTTAGTTAGTCCTAAGAGATATTTGGTTCTACTACTTTCTTATGACTAATTAACGAGAGTTCTAGAGTTAAAAATTAATTATGACCCTTTAGGATAAAATGATCATAGAAATAAGATCTTCGCACTGGTTCAAACGGAATAAAAATTGGAGTACTTAATTTTTTAATCATATTTTTTAATATATAAACTGCCTATGAAAATTTGATGAAATTTGAAGGGACTTCTTGTTTCCGAAGGGATAATCCACAAAAATTTGATGAAACACTAACAAATGCGAAATTTTTTTTGAATAAAGATAAAAAAAGAAAAGAAAAGAAGAAGCCATTTAGCTTATTACACCGAACATAAATTTCTTTTAAGTGTCCTTGGCATACAAATTGGTAAAATCAATTATAATTTGCCGGAAATCTACATATATTGTGTACATGACACCCACCAAACAAAACCCGGCCTGTAGCTTGCTGGCATGCTTCGAATTTGTCAAGATTTCGATTTTAAAATTGACATTGAAAACGATGACTCCCAGTCTCCCACTGGTTTTCATAGAAATAGGTTCGGAAAGTTTAATCTTAATTGTGGGGTTGTAGACAAAGAGAAAGTTAATCTCAATTTTTTTTTACGTCAGTGGTGGCCAGGAGGAGGGTTGCTGTTGTTTGTTGATTCATATTGTTTGGGAAAGATGAAGAAAATGGGTAATATTGTCTTCTTACCTACAAATTTAACTTTATTTAATCTTAGTTTTCATTTCAACTCTCATAATTGGCATGTGTAGCACACCTTCCGTTAGTTTGGAAGGAAAATATAACGGTTGCACTTTAGTCCCAAACCACGAGAAGGTGAATTGATTATTTCAAAAAGTCAGGGAGGTGATGCGCCAAAGTCTCAAATCATAGAGAGGTAATCCGTACTTTGCCCAAATTTTTATGTATTATTACTTCGTCTGAACGAAAAAATCAAAAAAATAAAAACCTTTTACTCATTGAACAATTCTTTCTTGGATATTTCCAAAACTACTTGTGTAAAATTTATATATTTTTTTGTTTCTTTTCATCTAGATGAATTAATAATATATAATAGTTTAGCACAAAACTAACCAACGCGAAATTTTTTTGAATAAAGACAAGCGTAGCTTTTTTTGTTAGCAGAAATGCGCCCTTAAATTTTGAAGAGTGGATAATGAAATTTGTTAGATGAATTGGTGAGTTTCAAAAGTATACCAAAACTCAGACGTCATAGTTTAATCTTTAAATAACTTAGCTAGTAATTGACGTATTGCATGCGCCTCGGTCGAACCTGCAGATCATATTCATGTCATCTTCTAATATGGACCCTCTTATAAAAAAGGGAGTGAGCTTTTGTTGAAGTGTTGCTTTAAGAGAGAGAGAGAGAGAGAGAGAGAGAGAGAGAGAGAGAGA
>BPLS01000172.1:654676-665532 GCA_019656275.1 Rhododendron kiyosumense | reverse complement strand
GAGAGAGAGAGAGAGAGAGAGAGAGAGAGAGAGAGAGAGAGAGTTGGAAAAGGATGAGAGTTCGCTGTCTTCTTAAAAGAAGCCGTAGACGGACTTCAACTTCACTCCTCAATCTCTCTCTCTCTCCTCTAATATACGTATACATGTAGTACTGCTGCGTGCTGGCGGAGTGAGGAGTCTTTTTTTATGCATTGGCATCTGCCTTCTTTTCTCTTTTTCTTTCTCTCTCTTATTGGGAAGGGAAATTGATAAAGTCGCAACGGCAGTGATCAGACGGCTTGATTGTGTCCGATTCGGCTTCCAAGTACCATATTTTAGTATCTGCCTTGTATTGGTTCATTGGTTGACAAACTTTAAAAAAAAGTAAAGAGATCCTCTGTTTCTAAGCAATAAAGCTATACGTACCGACCGTCTACTTTTGGCCGCGCCGGACCAGCTCTGGCCTTTAGACGGTTGATTCGAGCCGTCCAAAATTTTTTTAAAAAAAACCGAGAGGGCCTACGCGGGAATCAACGGCATTTGATATGTGTAGGGTGTTTGATCAGAGCACAATATACACGGAAATATGGTGCTTGATCCATACATCGAATGCCGTTGATTTCCACATAAGCCCCTCTTTTTTTTTGTTTAGAATTTTTGGACTGCTTGGATTGGCCGTTTGGTGGCCGGGTTGGCCCTGCACGACCATTGGTAAACGGTTGGTATGGAGGAGGTCGGTACCAATAGCACTACTCGTTTCTACGAGACCTTCACGGTCTAGTTCATTTTTTTTTTAAAGTTCATTTCAATAATCAGAATGTACCTCAACGAATTTTGCAGCCTTGAAGCTAATAACATGACAAATTCTTCAATGACCCTAATGTTTAGAATATTTAGCCTTTATGAGATTCGACTATGCAATTTGTTCATGGAGAACACGGATCTATTTGTTTTCTCATGCATCATAAGTCAAACTCCTCACAGTCATCAAAATGTTACAGTTATATTTCATTATAAACATTATTATTTCTTCAAGAATATGATAACCGGACATGGAAAATCAAATCAACACAACATGTTTAGTTTTAATATATATACATTTTAATCGTGTGTTTTAGATTTTTTTTAAAAAAAATCATATGAGTCGATATCTTGTAGACATTATTTTTAATATGATTGATGTTTTCGTTGAAATTTTGGAAATAAAAATTATGACCAGTGGAATGAGCTCGAAAAAAAATCACAAAGTTACTCCCTCCCATTACCCCCATTCGGAAAAGAATTCTACGTTTCCCTACCGTTTTAAACTTCTTTGGAACTACCGAAAGTATTCTGAGAAGATTTGGGTAATTCAATAATAATACTCCTACTACTACTACAAGAAAGATTTTAAGAGGATGATTTCTCAATTTTCATTCTTAGTCTTTAAATTGGTCTGGCAATTATTCAATGCATTTTATCTGTTGTTAAAGTAAACCTATCATTTATCTGTTCCTTTTTGTTATCGAATTGTTTTTGAACCACATGGTTTTGAGGCAAGATTCTCTGTGTCGAAAATTTCTATGTCTCTGTGCGAAGAAATTTTTTGGTAGTTAAATTTAAAAAATTAGAAAAAATTGCACAATTCAACAGCCGAAAAACCCCTCAACACAAGGGTTTTTCGGGACAAAGAAGATCAGACCCCATGTGTCGCATTCGGGTTCGGTTACTATCCTTTACAGCTCTCATTTGAGTCATTTCCCATGTCGACAATTGTAGTAGAAAACTAGGACCAATGCCATCATCACTCTGAAATGATAATAGCAGCCTTTAAAGTTCTCAACAAATTCTACTACTATTATTATGGCATTTTATGGTTGTGTAACATTAAATTAACAAGAAAAAATAAAGGAAAGATTCACAAAGTTATTCATCAATTCTAGAATTTAGGTGCTACAGTTTGGCACAACAGTAAGGACCTGTTGTACGATTGGACTAACAGTGAACTGATGCACTGTATTTTCTCTAAAATAAGAATCGAAACCACATCTCACTGTTCAGACTGACTCCGTCTTTGTGTGTAATGCCTTATGTAGGAAGCATGTCCAAGCGGGTTGGCTCGGGAGGATGCCCCAGGAGGTTCATGTTCTACTTTCTGATTTCCCCTCTTGCGAAGTCGCGCTGTGTTTCACCAACCCTTGGCGGGACAGTAATTGCTATGGTTCTTTCGTCCTTTTCAGAAACCGCCATGGATTTATGGTCATGTCAGAAGAGGGCTGGACAGTAATTGTCATGGCTCTTTCGTCCTTTTCACGAACCGCCGTGGATTTATGATCAAGGCAAGGGAGGGCTAATATGCCTGGTTGCTCCGTCCACCGCCTTTTTTCCAATAGATTTTGTTGCACAGTTTAAGATTTATACATCTGCTGTTGCAATTTTCTGTCTCGTTTGCATTTGTTTCTCATGCATATATAGTCTGAACAGCAGTTAATTTTTTTTACAACAAATTGGTCCTCGTCAACGACAGAGTACAAAAAAATAAGCTAGACAATGAATTAATTCGGTACACCTTTTGGACAAATTAAATTGTTACAATTACTTCAAAGGACGTCCAATATATAGTACCCTGGTGCATCCCTTAAATTCATTTAAATGCTTTCTGATGAGGATCCATCCACCTGCAAAATTGTTTATTGCCATTCTTCATAAACGAAAGTCCTACAGAAGATAATAAACTCTTTGGAATCCAATTAGTTAGGGTAGTCCAGAAAGTTATGAATCATTTCTGGAATCATTTGTGGACTTGGGGATTTTGTATTCCTCTCGTGTGGATGGCGCGCCCAGCTGTCTCATCTAATGCACGCGTCAATGTTGTAATTGGTTGGTCCGGTCTTAATTTCAAGACCCCAGAATTACTCAGGATGTGTGCAAACTGCCCTGGACATCTAGTTATTGAAAAAAAAAAAGGTTCTTGTCACTTGTATTTTGAACACTAAAAAACAAATAGCGTAGTGTGATTATCAAAAAACTGGAGTGCTAAAATCAATTACCATATTTATGTCTTCCTACTACTACTATTTATAAACTAATTTATTAGTCGTTTATTAAGAATTTCTGATTTGATCCAGTCAAAAGTCAAATAATTATACACCAATACATGAAAGTTTTCCATTTTCTTACATGAATTAGAAATAACTACAAGAGTGGTACAATTACCCGCATAAAAAAAGGTGTATAGTATTAGAACCTAAAAGATGTAAGATAGAACATACTCCATTATTCAAATGAAATTTGTATGTTTGTTCATAACCCCTCAAATAAAAATCCGATCTCTGCCATTGGAAATACACAGCATGTTAGATGCCAAAATCTTAATTAAGTGTCTTCAACTCCTTTGGGGTTAGTCCATACGGAATTTTGCTTCGCTTTAATTGAGCTCTCCGCAAGCGGACACGGTGAGATTGAGCCTCCAAAATTAGTCAAGATGCGTGTAAACACGGCCGAACACATGCGTTATATAGAAAAAGGACACAACGTCTTGATACCAAACCAAACGTACGTTAAAAGGGTATGGTTATATGTTTACAATGAAAACAGACAAGTAAAAAATAAGGTGGTCCATTTGGTATTTTATAATACCTCCGCCAAGATAAGTTTTGATCATCATGCCTCTTCACAACAAACCAAGCAACCACTCCCGAGTGACCCAAAAAACAGAGTCTCGAAAATGCACCGTCTCCATTCCTTACAAATGCAAAGCTCCAAATATTACAAGTATTAACAAGACAAGGCAGATTGACAGCTCTGGGTTCGTGTGTCCTCAAATGGGTGGTCCTGTCCTTACAAACAAGAAGGAGATCGTCAATAAGACAAAAGTTCAGGGACTTTTATGCAAGGAAACGGACGTACATTAGAGGTCAAAAATGCAAACATTATATGATTAAGTGAACTTCGTTATGGGATTCTGTAAAACCAAAAGTCAATGCTGGTAATGCTTTGGGCTTGAATCGAAATTCAAAATCAAAGCCATGGTTTGGAATTCGATGTTAGTTTTTTTTCATTTCTTTAGTGGTTAACGTAAGAACACTTCCGTTGGGTTTTTTTTAACAAGTTAACGTAAGAACACTTCTGTTGGTTTTTTGAGATTTAGGTTTTCCCAATATTGCTTATCTTCAAGCACCTAAACCAAGGGTTTGAACGAAGACTAATTTGAAGGTCAAAATATGCCTTGCATTTGGAATTCATCAGGGGTCATGATGGTTCTTGGAAGAGGACTTAAATCGAACTAGGAAATTAAAGATGGGTGAGTAATCAACATTTAAAAGCTAGTTTTGGTCTGGCCTGATGCAAAAGCAGAAGTTGTGACAAATAAAATTGCATACCTTTCGAGATATATAGCCGAAAAGATAAGTTGTACTTCAACTAAAAGCATTAGCTCATGGACAACAAAGATCGATGTGATAAATAAATTGGTATAGGGTGGCTGGACGTTGGATAAATTGGATCACTTGAGCCAATTGACCTCCAAACTATACATACCTTGATTAATTAATTTTTTAAACTTTATTTTGTGAATTTCACCCCACAATTAGACGGAATTTCTCCGAGCATGAACAAGTCCCACTTAAATATATTACATGCTTGTACACTTTCAACACTGTAATATATTGTGCTAACCATCGTTCAATAGGCGTGAATATATAACATGTGCATAATACCAAAAATGCTGAAGTTTCAAAAAAGAAATTTGCAAACATCGATACACCTACAGTTAAAAATTTTTATGCATCCAGATCGATATAGAGATACATTTTCACCCCAATCACTGCCCTAAGGAGCCACCGTTAGCCCTGTTTTATCATTGACATTTTAGCAAAGACAAAATAAAGTATCGAGTATGTTCCTAAATATTGATCCCATTGTCAAAAATCATGATTACACCCTGGCTTCTTTTCAACCCATATATGCTTGGAAGAACCTATTCTAATTAGATATTTTTCAAAATACTTATGTAAAAGTCATAATTTTTACTTTTTCGGTTCCTTTCGACTTTACTCAACAATATTTCCAAAAAACTTAGCATAAAACTAACAAAAGAAAAAAAAAATTGAATAAGGACAAAACCAAAAAACTGTGTTTCATAAATTAATCACTAGCAAAACCAAAAAAAAAAAATTTGAATAAGGATAAAACCAAAAATTTGCACTCCCAATGTCATTGGGCCAACGACCTTGTTGAAGATTTTTCATTCCAGCTAAATTTCCATCACCGACACTTGAGTGATTCTAGTTCTAGATCTTCAGTGACTCACCCATGGATGCATGCCATGTGAAATCGTCGAGGCATATGCACTATTTAGTTAAAATTGTTGATCAAAGGATGTGTGATCATGAATAAAGTTCCTCGCGTGTGATGGCATCTCATGCCTTCTTCATGTGAAGCAAAATAGAAATCAATAGATTTTATTAGTTATTGAGTCATTCATTTTATAGATTTCTATGTATTTATCGTCTATGCAAAAGCTCGAGTTGACTCGGCATTGGCATCCACTAAAAGAGGCGTATTTGTTGAAAGAGTAATGTGCATGCTGTCAGACACAGCTCATCCCTCTTTAGGCAAACATATATAATTTGACAAAGTTGTTATTGATGTCCGATCATCCTGATTTTTCATGTAGACAATTATACATATTGAGACCTACAAAATGAATGGCTCAAATCCTTGAATGGGGAAGACGGTGAGTCTGTTAAGGAAGTAGAATCCCACATTACTTGGAAGTGGAGTAGGTGATCACTTAATAACATTTGAGACCTCTCAACTCATTGCCAATTGGCCTTGAGATGGATGTAAAGTTTTCATATGGTATCAAAGCGGAGCCCGTTCCACTCCACATTTTATTTTAAAAAAATCACAATGTACACCCCGCGATAACAAACCAGCGAAAAGACTGTACGATGATAGGATTCAAAAAGTAGTCACACGTGATAGATCTCAAATGCGATTGCATGTAAAGAGGGAAGTTAAGGAAATAGAATCCTACATTGCTTGGGAGTGAAATAAGTGATCTTAATAACATTTGGAATTTCTTCACTCATTGCTAATTAATTTTGAGATGGATATAAAGTTTTCACATAAGCATATTTCTCACCATGAGAAGATTAATAGGGGTATAATTTATGATTACATTAACGCAATAGCAACCCATTAGATGGTCCTTTTAAATTATTGACCAAAATGACATTCTTAAATAAAATCTTCAATTCTGAGGAGGACAGACACTGAGCACTCACAATACTCAGTGCCTTCTGTTTAAAATCCTATATCTGAGCTCGGCTTTGTCCCCCAACAGAAGAACTCACTGTACTGATACAACCCCTTTTTTTTTTATCGACAAAAAGAAATTTTATTAATCTTTAAAAAGGAATACAAAAATTAAAAGAATCATTGACATACTGGCATAAGCCACCAGCGAACCAAAACCAAACGAAAGCAAGAAGCCAACCAAAACACCACAATGATCAACCCATTTCGCTTCAGCTATATATATAGTCTTTTTCAGGTTTGGACGTCTTACTGTCCAGATTGTTCAGACCTCCCATTTTTTGATTGAATTTCGATGATCCAAGCTGCTCAATATGATCAGAACGTGATTTTAAGGATACCCGTGAGAAATTAGCATAAAAAATGATCGGAAAGAGTTTGATCCGAACAGTTTTTTATTGAACGGTTTAGTTAAAAATTGCTCGGATCAAGCTCTTCTCGATCATTTTTTTTGCTGATTTGTTCAAGGTACCCTTAAAATCACGTTCCGAATACATTGAGCGGCTCAGATCATCGCAAATCGATCGGAAAATGAGAGGTCCGTACGGTGTGGACCGTAAGAGGTGTGGAATTAAACATTTGTATGCGTATATATATATAAATCTCAATTTTGTGCAAGCTAAGCTAATGGGAACACAAGCAAGAAGTCACACATTGAGAGCCAAAAACAATCATTTTTAATTGTTTTTGTCAATTGTTAAGTGAAGAAAAGGGTCTCCACAAAATTCCAACCAAATGCACCTACTTTTGACATTATTCACCAATCGAATTTATATAACTGTTTGACCTATGCTTTATGTGCCTGGAAAACCCACATGCAGCTTGTCCGGTTGCAGTCCTCCTACTTAACTAGCTAGGACTGTAGTATGTTAGAATTAGGAGGAAAAGGTGAAAATGGAGCCACCCCAAAGGGCTATGCTAGCCCATAGCAGTGCTTGTACTTTTCACCAAAAAGCTACTACAATGGCCTGGGGTGGATTATTAACGAACTATATATATATAATAATAAAATTAGCCATGTCTCTAACAATTCAAGCTTTTGTACGGGTTATAAGTGGTTACTCCAATGGTCTAATAATATTGGATCAAAAGTAAGCAAAAGTTATTTCTTCCGTCTCTCTCGCTGCCTGCCTAATTAAAAGGTCAAGTTCTCTAGCACACATTTGACCTCTTACAGGGAAGAGTATGGCAACACGTCAGAGACAGATTGATCGAGGATACAGATAATATGAAGTCCTCTTTACCTCTAAAGCGTAAATATACTTCGCTAGCTCTTCCTTCAAACATCCTTTATTTCTGTACGTTCAATCCCTAAAAAATGGATCAGTGGCTAATATATATGCCATCCTTCGCTCTTCCTTCAAGCATCCTAAGATCTGCTTGGATCCAGAATTACTTTGGGATATATGTGAGACAAAGACTGCACTGAGTAAAATTCCATGAAGTCAGGAAAAGGGAGGGGGGAAAAATGCTCCCAATGGAGTTGATTGTTAGCTGACTTTGGAGCTCAGACCTGGTCAAAGAATTAAGCTGGACAATGATTCTAAAAGGGATTGTTGTTATCAATTAAGAAACAGATTCTTAAGGGTTTTTTTTTTTGCATAAAAAATTCCAAATGGAGTAGATTTTTCAGTTGTTAGCTGACTTTAGAGCTTGGACCTGGTCAAAGAAGCTGGACAATGATTCTAAAGGGATTGTTAAGAAACACTTTTTTTTTTAAGGTTTTTTTTTTCTTTTTTCTTGTTTGCTTGCTCCTTTCATTTTGGTGTTTACCTTCTCCATAAAGTGTAAGTCTGATTCCTTGCAATTCGGCTCGGGACGGAGTTTGTGTCAATGACCCCTCCCTTCTTTTTTTTTCCAAACCTTTAGTTTCGGGTCTTATGAACAGACTAATTTGGGAAGATTCATCGTCAGGTTCACTAGCAGAAAGCAAAATTACAGCCTCATATGGATTAATTCAAAACAACTACACAAGAACTAATTATAGCACGCATGTGAGAGTCAAACTGCATGCCAAAAGTTTTCTGAGGTCGGTCTAACTCCTAGATATTATCGTTGCGCCAGTTCATAATTAGAGATTGGATATATGTACAAGTTAAAAAAATTGTTATGATTGTGATCGATGTTTCTGATTTCATAATTCTTTTGATCATTGTACTCGTTCCATTTATGTTGATTAATTAATTTATTTTGCCGAAAGAAAATATAGTCATGTTTGAGATTGGGACAAAAAGAAGAGAAGGAAATGAGTAGAGGCCAAGCAGCTTTTATGGGCTTTCATCACTTCAAAATGCCTTTAAAGAAGGTTCCTTTCTTTTTGGTTGCTTGAAACTTGCTCTACATATAATTTATGACAACTATTTTACTTGTTATTTCTTTTGCTTTTTTGGTTTGTTACCTTGATCTTTCTTTTGGTACAATAGCAAAATGGATTGCTAGCTTTTCCATGCATTGGTGCAAGAGAAAGACAAAAGAAACGAAATATATCCATTTTTCACTCTTTGGAAGACCAATTGAGCCTTTTGCTTTTTCACCTCACTTGTCATAAATCTATGGATATGGAAATAGTTGTCATAAATTTTGTAGAGCAAGCTTCAAGCAACCAAAAAGAAAGGAAGGTTCTTTAAAGGCATTTTGATGTGATGAAAGCCCTTAAAAGCTGCTTCGCCTCTACTCAATTCCCTAAAAAAAACAAAAAATGGTGAACCGTAAAATTGGGCTGAATCAAACCGATTTGAACATTTTGGATTGGATCAGTTGATTAATGGTCTGTACAAGGATTCAAAAATTAGAAAACTGTGAGATATGATTCGATCCATAGATTTTAATTTGACTAACCGAACCATGAGATATTTACAACAAATACATAAATATATATATATATATATATATGTAATATTTAGTAAATAATTGTAACATTAACTATTTTTAATTTTTTTTGACAGGCAACTTTAGCTATTGTTAGTAATTGTAACTATTTTATCATAATGTGATGTAGAATATCCATATAAAACCTATTGGGCTAAAGTGTAATTCTATTCCTAAGGGAAAAAATGTGTATACATAGGTAGTCGTGCTATGCACAGAAGCAAGATTTTTTATTTTATTTTTATGTTTAATGTTATTTATAGCCATGGGTAAAGTCTCGTTATGTTATTTACTCCTTATTGTTTATGATTTAATAATAACTGTAGAAGTTTTAATGAGATAATATTTAAGTATGAAAGGAAGTCTGAAAGCTTTTTTCTAACTTTCTCTATTTTACTTTTGGTATTCTACAAGTTAAGTGAAGAAAAAAAAAGAGAAAAATAAATTTTATTAGGAGAATGTCTCATAGGAGAGAGAATTAAGGAGAGAGCTTGATTTTACTTTCAGAAAACGACATTTGCTTAGTATACAGTATATAATGTTTTATTTGAAAAGCAAAATTTATTAATCTTTGAAAATGTTACATAGCTTAAGGAACCTTGAGAATAGGGATCATAACAAAAGGAATGCATCCCAACTATGTTGGCATCCAAATTTGGTACTCCTTTATTATGTTACAAAGATTAAAGTATATAGTACACGTATACACACGCACTCCTTTAGTATGTTACAAAGATTAAGCACGGGTAATTCTCTTTCGTGAATCGATTTAGTATTTGAATCACTAGCTAGCAAATGCCGTAGGCACGAGCAATTTCAACCAGAGTGCGTAGTGTCGTAGGCACGAACAAGCACTAGTTAAAATATATAGCATAGATAGATACTCCTTTCATTATATATATATTTTGCTACAAATTTGATAAAATGTGAAGAAGAAATGTGTTTTCGTTTCAAAAATTGTTTCCTAAAAGTGCATCTATGGGTTGGTCTGCATATATGCATCTATAGGCTGTATTGATGGATTAAGTAAAATAAACTTAACCAGACTTTACGGCTCTGTTTGAAAAAAAAAAAAAAAAATTAGTTTTCGATATTTTTTGAAACATGCACCATAAACATGTTTATGTTATTGTTTTTATTTACAAAATACATAATCAATTCTTCTAGTTTAAAAAAATTCTAGAAACACAAAAATTACGTTTTCATTTGTCACCAAACATGTTTTTATTCTTATTTTTGATAAATAAACAAAAAACTGACAATTTTACCAAACAGAGCCTATGTATGATGCCAAATACATTGGTCTGAATGTCGCGGTTTTCTTAATCTCAAACTAAAACATTGATATTTGGGACTTACAAAAAATGAGAAATGTTCATTGCATGATAAAATCCATTTTACTTTGATTGCTTTAGTACTATCTTATATAATTGTGTTGGGTATTTTGTGTATATCGTATAATCGTATTGGGTGTTATTGTAGCCCATATCTAAATTTTCTTCTCTTGATTTTGTTTTTATTTTCGACAATCGTATATTCTTTTTTTTTTTTTTTCCGTCAAATTAAAGGACGTGAATCTGCCCACTACTTTCTTTCTTCTTCTTTTTTCTTGCACGCCTGAAATGATAATGGGAAGGCCGAAGGATAGCGCAGAGAGAGAGGGAGAGAGAGAGAGAGAGAGGTGGAATCACATGATGAGAGTGTGTCTC
>BPLS01000172.1:597593-654276 GCA_019656275.1 Rhododendron kiyosumense | reverse complement strand
CTCTCTCTCTCTCTCCCTCCCTCTCTCTCTCTCTCTCTCTCTCTCTCTCTCTCTCTCTCTCTCTATTGGTCAAACGGAAAATAAGACAGTACTCTCTATTGAAATGAAAAAAAGAGGTAGATGTCCGTGAGACATCGCGATTTGTATTTCCCCCTACTTTTTTTTTTTATATGCCTCGTGAGACATAAAAAGGAGTTATCAAACGAGACTACATTGGATCGATTAAATTTTTCTTAAAAGAGTCTCAAGTTCTTTTGTAAACCAAATAAATACTAGATCTTCATCAATCAAGATTTTAGATTATTTAGTTACTGTAATAAATTAATAAATTCCTCGGTAGATAAATGAGTAAATTAAATAGTAAACTCTCCCTTGATTTTCCGGCATTGCAAGTACATTATTGTACATAGGAGCGGTTAGCTATCAGATGATAAAACATAATCTACATTAATTGGAAGAAGATTATGAGAATTAATCACTTTATGGGTTCTAGTGCAATTCAAACTTAGTCAATCGATCAGAGACCTAAATCGCAATCGATTAGGTCTAAAGCAGCAATTAGTTTAGGTAAATCTGCAACCACCCATGATAGCCTAACTAATATATGATCCATCAAACCGCAACGAATTTAGCCAAGTAGGAACGAGAAAAGTAATAAGCGAGTGGTGGGTGCCAAAAAACATATGCTCAAATTCTACACAGGTCAAACATTTTAAACCTTGGAACAACGGGAGAGTTTCTCTGGTCATTAACTTCGGGGCCAAGGAATTAGTTGAGGTGCGTGCAAACTGACCCGGGTCATAAAAAGAAAGATATAAATGTCCGACTGGGACCATATATTTATGCCCTAAGCTAGAGACTACCCAAATAGGTAATTAACCATCCTTACACAATTAGTTCAACCACCGCCCCCCCCCCCCCCCCCCCATGCTTGTAACGAGTGGGTGCCCAATTTGTGAATTATTTGCTTACATACCCACTAAGAGAGCTACTACTACTTTTTTGACAATGATCTCACGCTATTAATATTACTAATCTATCTAAGTTATGGTTGACAACCATATTCCTAGTGGAGTTGAGATAACGACATATATAGAAAAGTATACGAGGTATTTTGCTTTGGATTTTATATTTTGTTCGAAATTATAATGATGATTTTTGTATGGAGCTGTGATACACAATGAAATGCTCCGTTTGTTTGGGCATAAAATATTTTCCGGTAAAATATTTTACTTATTTTCTAGTGTTTGGTTGTGTAAAAAATTAGGAAAACATTTTACATGTAAAATATTTTCCATCAATTGGATGAAAATGATTTACCCTCAAATCTTCCGTAAGTTATTTTCCGAAATGAACCTACTGCCTTCTACTGCAATTCTCACTGCTCAGTTTCTTCGATCGTCAGTCCTGACCCACGTTTAATTCCAATATTTCCAAATCTTTCCACCATTTAAGTTCCTCTCTCTCTACACTATTTTATTGATTTCTGAAAATATTTTCAAGTGCCAACCAAATACTGAAAAATAAAAGTTTGAAGTTTGTCTTCTGAAAAAACATTTTACATCGAAACAAATGGAGCCTACAAATCCATGAAACTGCTTTGTCTAATAGTATAAAATCCAGGATAGAATCTCTGACAGATTCCATTTGGACTAATTTGAGATTCATAATGGATTCCAGAGAGACAAGAAAAGGCCAAACAAAATGAAAGGTGTAGAAAATTAGAGTTCCGTCCTATTTTTTTAGCTTTGGTTTCATCACAATTCGAAATATTGTGGTCGAATCTGGATAGGCTTATTATCTTGCATAATGACTTTTTTGCTCCTGTGAATTATGTGAACTATATATGTAACTAGAGAAGTATTTTTGTCCAAAATAATGGGTCGGGACTATATTGGATGGCAATAATATGCGTGCAGACTAATTTAGGCCCAAGCCTAATTTACGGGCCGGCCTATAAAAATCCCAATAAAATACTGTATCTTTTAGGCAGGTTGGGCTTCAACCCACTGGTTGGGCTGCAGAGACAACTGGTTGTAAGATATTGTGGGTTACTACGTATTGGTTTTCCGGGCCCGTAAAATAAGGCTTAACTCAACGACAATTCAGCCCAAAGATTGCAACGACAATCCAAGACCGCATTTTAAACTCAATTTGTCATTTTGGCACAACAGCGGCAAGATGATCAGTAATTATGATTTTATCGAGCTAAGTTCAAGTCAATCGAGCTTGATTTGAAAACTGTACAAGTTACCAAACATGTTTAGTTTAATTTTCAATACAGTCGAGTTAAGTTCGAACCAAGCTTTAAAAATAAACATGTTTTTATTATATGTATTCGCATTTTTACGTCTTCATATTACGATTCCTCTCAAACAAATTCGAAAATCGTACATCTCGGTTTTTTTTAGTATCCTTATTAGATAACATTATGGGCGGGCCCCTGACTTTCTGTTTCTTGGAACAAGCAACAAAATTGAAGTTTAAGCCCGACACCCTAGCCATGTCCTGTATTGGGCCTTGCCCGTTTACCTAGCGGGCCATGTTTTGGATTGGAAAAAATGACCTTATTTCGTATAAATTATTTATTTGACTTATCTTTGTATTTTTAGAGTTTCTATTAATTATATTATTATGAGTCATATTTTGCACCAACATTGTTAACTTTAGTAACCTACTTCGTATTACTTTTGATTATGCCATAGTGATAGCCTAAAAAATGAGAAATTTTTCAGTGCCGAATGGGCGCCACGTGACCCAAGCAGTGAATCTTAGTAGTCCATTCCGGTTTTGAATGGCTCGGATTTGGAGAGAAAAAAAGGAGGGAGAAAGTGGTCGGAAGAGAGGAAAGAGAAGGTTTTTATCTGAGCCGTCCAACACAATTTTGGACGGCCCGAATGCGCTGCTCAATCACCACGGTCCACGTGGGTGTGCCCCATGGTACCCACCAACCAGGCACTGAAAAATTTTCCTCACAAAAAATATCCAAGAAGAGAGAGGTTTCTGGTGGTTATGGCTCTCTAGGATCGACTTTGAGAATGCACAAGCCTTGCAGCGGGGTGTGAACTTCTAGTTAAATGGTACAGATCATCCTTGGACAAAGGATCAGTCGTCACGTTAAAATAGAATCTGCCCTAGAGACTGGGGTGACTCTAATTAGATTAAGGTCCCATTCCGGAACTCATTTTAAGTATTTATTATTTAAAAAGACAATTTTAAACTCAAAAATAAAGTGTTTACGCAAATAATTTTTCTAGTAACGTAGATATTATTTGATAAATCTTATCGAGATCTTTTATACGGTGCAAAAAAAATTCTATTTACATTATTTTTTAATAAGGTATTCTGGAACTGAACCTAAAAAGGCCCTCATATATACCAACTCTTCTTTCAGTGTGGTGAACGAACTACGAAGTACCCAGGCCAGGCCAGGTTGAAATTGAAGTATTGCTCATATCCTCCGCAAAGCAAAATAGTTTGGCAGATGCAGTAAACCAAGATGGGATTCAGGGGCTCTGCTATCTCTCTTGAGAGACAGCACGGGGACCTAACCTTGGACACCAATTAAGCTTGTCGCTCTTGTGATTGCTCCGAATGTGATATGCTTGTTTTCAACATGGCGAATTAAGCGTTGCTTTTATTATGGAGGGCAGCCCCTTTTGTTTATTGAAAAATGCTAACCTCCATCTTTTAGGTGGAGGATATTGTTTATACCCGTTTTTTGCACCGCGGATCGGGCTAGTCGTGATTGGTCATTTAATTAATTCTTTGATTAAATTGGGGCGAAACTATGTAGTTGATTTGTTGTTAAATGTATTGGGCCATGGGTTTTCTGTTAGATCTAGGCCCAAGAAACAAGCAGCCCATATGAAGAGCACGGCCCATGATTTTTTGGGAAGGTAGCCTGCGGTTGGGCCCATGAAGAAAGGAGCAGATCTAGCCCATGAGATGCAGCCCACGTTTTTAGGGGTTTGGTTGCTGCCGAGGTGGTTATTTCCCTTCAAAATCAAAGGCCAATTGACTTTGGCCATGTGTCAAATACATACAAAGAGGGAGATAGTGGAAAATTATTGCCACATCACCCATGATCTATCAACTGTCAGAAAACTGCCTATGATCTTGCATGCATGAAAAGAATGAGCATCATGGGACACATGTCGGCCTGTGGAACAAAGCAGAATTCAGATTTAAGCCTGAATCAGCTTACTACTATGCCTATAAATACATTCACAAGATGAAAAACGGGTCCAACATCAATCAAAACTCAACGCTTACAAACACTTTCCTACTTTCAGCAAAGTAGTCTATCGAGTACCTCGTGCTCGAACCCCATTCAAACTCACTTTATCAAGTAGTTTGGATTTTTACTTTTTTTGTAATCAAACTTTATTATCCCGGAGTAATAAAGTTCACGTTTTTTACGTTTCATTTCCTATACAACTAGAAAATTTTAAGTCCACAACCGTATGACAAACCACGAACATCATTGTGATCTTTAACCTTTGGGTCACATGCAATCACTCTTACGTTAGAAGTCAAGATTCACGGGAATCTTCATCAAAAGTTAGGGGCTACAAGTCTTGGCACACCCGTGCTCAACGCATTCACGCTTTTGCCAAAAACGAGAGTTTTCAGATATATAATGCATGTGTAGAAAATGTATTGATATTCAGAAAGAGTGTGTCAATATCCAGAAAAATATATTGATATCTATGAAATGTGTATTGATATCCAAACTCGTTTTGTCATTATATGCTTATTAGCTTGACTGTTGTTTATTTGTTGTTGTTGTTCTCGTCTTATATATGCTTTTCTAGAGAACCAGAAGATACATATGTTGAGCAGTGTGATGAACGTGACTTTAAAATAGAACTCCGAACTAATTGCAGCCAAAGTCATTCGATGTACGTAGACTCTCGTACATTAGATAATTTTAAACATAGTTGCATTCGTAGTTGTGTCTGGAAGTATTTGTTCATAGACGACTTTTGCTATATGCATGAGCCTATGAGGTGAAGTAAAATATAATCAAAGCTATATATAACACAAAACTAACGACCCCACCGAAAGCTAAATAGAAAGAAAGAAAAACACCAGCAACCAAATGTATAAAAGCCTCAAGACTCACTAGAGTTGCCTCCGAGTCAACTCAATACATCCCTAACATAGCGACAAACATTCAACCGAGATTCCCTCCTTGGACATGTGACTATATACAGTATATATATATAATGTCAGGCAATTTAAATTCAATTTGGGTTGGTTGAGATCTAACCTTTTTGTTCTAGTAATTAAGTACTATTATTTTAGAACATCGAGATTAATCTAATTTAAGTTCAATTTGAGTATAATTTTTGCATTTCAACCATACGACCAACATCCTCTCATGCAATTTACCCAAAAAAAAAAAACACATCCTCTCATGCATCAGCCCTTGGGAGTAGCTCTCTATCTCGAGTTCTGAGCGTTAACCCTCCCAAAGGCTAAACGCTTTTTAACACGGCGTTAAGCCCAAAAATCCTACAACGGGAATTTCGAATTCGAAATGATTTATTAATTTTGATTAACAATCTGACTTTTATTACTAGTTTTTAATTGAACTTTTAGTTTTAAATCTCGACAAAAAAGTGAGAAACCTCTCGCTCAACAATAGCGTATAAACAAAAATAAATAAATTTAGATAAGTTGCGTGTAAGTTGATTCAAAAATAGGACTTTATTGTATTACAATATATATACAACTATTTTTCTTGCATGAATTGGCATTTTAATAATTTAACTTAATTCCTCATGCTCCATCCCTTACTTTTGTTCCTCTTTCCAATTTAAAGCGGATTTCCTCCAACCCCAATAGCGGGGGGTCCTTCAACCTCGGACACATGACAATCTTTCATTTGCCCAAGTTTCTTTCTCCTTAAAATACCAATAATTTGCCTAGCTTCTACTTGACGGAAAGCCATGAAATGCTCTACATATTTTTTCTTTTTTTGGCTCTTCATTTTCAAAAGCCAAGAAAGTACGAACGTTATAGTTTTTCAAAAATTATCAGTTGCAAATGTTTATGAATAAATTCTTAATGTAAGTTTAATTAGAGTACGTAGAATTATCGATTTCTTTATTTTACCTAAAAAGCATTAACCAAATGTTATCAACATCTAGTGCGAGAGATTATTTTCAACAAATAGTTTTTGCTTCTAATCCCAACCTTCTAGCTAGATTTTACTGTCTCTCCAAGTCTCCAGACAACAATTCAAGTACAACATTGTCAAATTTCATCCCTGGACCCAAGTGATGTGCTATCCTCCAAGCGAAATTATAGCATTACAAAACTAATGAAAATTGTCCTCTAGAATTGAAATTTACATTTTGATACTATATAAACAACAAAAATTAGATACTGCCAGATTACGTTAAATTCTTACCCCACAAAAAAAATAATAATAATAAATAAAGACAGACAGACGTTAAATTTTGACAAAATAATGACATTGCGGGCAAAAATCTGACGTGTCAAATATTTTCCTTTAGCAGGCTAGCATTTGATCGGCCAATGCAACTGACAATTCTTTGGCACAGGTCACCAGGTGAGGATTAGGTTAATAATTGATCCAGTCCCGCTTAAAAGTTTTTGTCCTTTTTTATATGAATTTATGTAAGATTAGGTTAATACCCTTTTTCTTTCTTTTCTTCACCTCATTTTCAACAACATTGGACTTTTTGTTTATGAGAATCTTCTTTGTGGGGTCGTCTAAATGTTGGATGTCCAGCTGGCTAGTAGTATTTGTCAGACAAGCCACTGGTGCTTTTTTGCTGTTTTTGTTTCTCTATTGTCTCCATGATATAGCTCATATTCCCAAGGGGAGGATGAGATCCTAGCTAGTCCCGTCCTGGTGTGAATATCCTTGGACACTCTTGACTCTTCTCACCCACCTTTAATCCAACCGGTGATGAGATTACTCAATGAGCGAATAAGTACGCTCACTCTTGACTCTTCTCACCCGCCTTTAATCCAACCGGTGATGAGATTACTCAATGAGCTAATAAGTTAGCTCGGATACTCGTAAACACAGAAAAATAAAAGAGACCGCGAAAAAAGAGAAAGAAAAATTATAAAAATGGGGATAACGAGCAGGTAAAAAGATTTCTCCTCGGACTACAAAAAATCAGAACATGTGAATGTGTACGTAACCCAGAAAATATACAGTGGGGACAAAAACGACAAAAGGGACCCCTCCAACCTCCAAATATCGCCCCCGTTTTTGTCAACTAGCTTCACGTGAAAACCCGACAAACTTCATACACATGAAAAAAGCTGAGGGGGGTATCATCATCAAGGAAAAAAACAGATGCGAGCACCAGAAGAAAGAAACAAGCGCTAGCTGACTAGACACAAAACAAAACCAGAAAACCAAGAATGATTAGGGGCAAAAGTGGAAACCGAGAAGGGGTCACCGGAGAGGGAGGAAACCGCGGCGGCGACGAGGAGGAGTCTGCCTTGTCGAACTGCAGCGAGTTGACGGCGAGGGGCATGTTCTCCTGGTCAGGGCTGCAGGTGGACTCGTGGGGGTGCGCGCTGTACATGATGGCGCGGAGGACGGCAGAGACGGTGGGTATGTACGCCGTCTTGTTGCGGGCGAGGAGCCACGTCAGCGCCATCAGCTGGCAGTCCCGGCTGAACATCTTGCTGGCCCTGCTGTTGTCGCCGCCCGCTCCTTCGCTTCCGTTTTTGCCGTCGACCTTCAACTGCAACAAAACACAGCGTGCAAGGGTATTTTAGGAAATACACATCGGAAGGTTTTTACAAAACCGAAAAAAGTAAGGCGTTTTTTTGTCATCGTACCCACTAATCAACAAGTTTCATTATTTATCATTTCGTTCACACTAAAAAAAAATTACTATTAACTTCTTTCTTAATAACTTTTTCACTTGTATAACCATTAACAATTTATTTATTAGTGAAAACAATTTGACATTTCTTACCAACTTATTTACTATCGAAAACAACTAATAACTTTTCAATCCAAAAAAAAAATTCTCCATGTTTTTTCTAGCTCCGGTCAATTGTTGCAAATGTTATAAAAAAAATAATGTTATGAAAAATTGATCCCCAAGAAAAGTGAAATGAGATGAAATAAAAGAAAATGAAATTTATTTGTGTGTGTATGTTCTCTTGACAGAAATTTTGCAGGAAAATAAGAATTCTTTCATTTTGACAAGACTTATTTTACAAGAACGTGTTTTTCAATAAAAAAAAGTTGAGCTTGTAGATTCTACAACTTTCCTGATAATTAAACACACAGAAAAATACTAAAGAATTAATTTTTTTCATCATTTCTCATACTTTTCGTACAACTGAACGGGGCCTACCCCTTGGTAAATTTTGATTTTGATGGGATTGTAAGTCATTAAAAAAAACCCGTACATTTTGAGAAAGAATTTGATCCACTTATATTTGCTTCCAGAAAAAATAAACATTCTACTTGTCCATACGTTATGTTAGACGCATTTTGGATTTAAGGAGTTGTAAGCACCAAAATTTAGAAAATATATACAAATAACTCAAATTTTAAAATAAAATTACGAGTATACGATTAATCCAATTTGACATCACGTCCAAATCATAACAGAGATTTATTGGATCAGATACTATAACAGAGATTATCACAGGGAAATTAAGATCTTTGATCAGTTTTTGAGATCGAAGACGGAAGGGGAAAAGTCTACGAAGGACGGCAAAGATGCGCCTAATAAAAAGTCATTTTTCTCTATGTGGTATATAAAAAGGTAAGGTCGATCTGTAAAGAGGATTATACTGACGACTGTCTGTTTCGCGAAACAGAGAGTGGACCTTTGATGCGAACGTTATCTCCGTATACTCTTTTATGCCCATGTGCAAGTGGCACTATCACTAGGCAATAATCACACCGCCAAAATGACCATAAAGCCCAGTCCTCCATATACCTATTGTTTAAAAGTTGAAGGGAAAAAAAAGAAGGAAAATGACTTCTACTTTTTTATTTGTTGATGGCCCTCCTTTTTTTTGTCTTATTATAAAATTTTTATGTGTGTTTTTTCTACTAAAAGACAAAAAAAAAAAAGGGTGCCCTTAACAAACAAACAAAAAAAAAAGTGCGAAAATCATTTTCCAAAAAAAATTGTCACCTACAACTAAACCAAGATGCACTTCTTAAGGAAATTTGTTCTCAGTTTTAATCTGGCCATTTTAATGGGACTTGAGTACATCTTCTGCATTTTGGACACTCAAACGCTTAGAGCATTTTCAACCAAACTCTAAAACACAAAAATAGAAAATGGATGTAATATATTAAGAGAAAATTTTGTAATTTATTTTTTCTTTTTCACTCTATGAGAAAATTTTGAAGGGACCATAGCACTTTTTAAAGATTTGATCTTCAAAATAAGGATAGGGTCACTATTTTTGGAGAACCAAAAGTAAATTTGGAAATCAAATCTCTAAAAAGTACCATGGATCCCCCAATATATTCTCATAAAGTGAAAAAAAAGAGAATAAATTACAAAATCTCTCGTCAACATGTCACATCTATTCTCTATTTTTGTGTTTTAGACGATGGATTAGATATGCTCTTATACATTAATCTTATATTCAAGGAGCAATGTTAGAAACACATTCAAATGGTCGCCTATTTCTATTAAAAACAACAGACCTATTTGCCTATTTGCTACATGTTTTTTTTTTTAAAAAAACTCATGTGTTCGGACTAACTTGCGTGCACTAATCATATGGGTTCAATACTACCGTCTACTTGCAGGGTGCTTTATTAAAACTGAAGCAACATTTCGTATGAACGGATCCTAAATGAGTTCATAGCACATAATAGCTTTCAAACATGAGCTCCTTAGAATGGAACAAATGACTGTCTTGAGAAATGAGAGGCAAACAATAATATAACTTGAAAAAAAAATAATAATAAGAGGCTAAAAAGATTTGGCTCAATATGATACGGGCATTTTACAGTGTGGGGCTATGGATAAGCTAATATTTTGAGGGAAAATGCGGAAGTCGTGAACATAAAAAAAAAACCACCAAAAATGGCAGCCCAAAAGAAACAAATAGACATGAATAAACTGCTTTCAAAAGTTGATGAGGGGCATTTCCGTAAAAAAACAAACAAACAAGGCACGTTTGATTTAACGACACAAGAGATAAACCGGAAAACACACGCACTACCTTTTGCAGAGCTCCGAGGCACTTCGTACAACCGGCGTAAGACGAGTTCCGGCAATTCTTCTCCAGATTCCTCACCGCAACCGTCGGCGTCGCGCTCCTCGTCCCCGTCACGTTAAACGCCGCCGGACAGCTCAACGACGTGATCTGGTGCAGCCGGATCCCGCAGAAGCACAGGACGGGGTCGCACGACGCGTTGGGCTGGGAAATCCGTATGTTCCGGCTCGCCAGCGAGTTCTGCAGCGAGTTGACGCACTTCTGGGAGTCATCCGGCACCATGGGGAGGTCTGACGAGGCCGGCGCCGCCGCCGCCGAGACCTCGAGGGCGGAGCGGGCGTGGGCGGCAAACAGCCAGGCGGCCAGGACGGGGCAGCAGCGGCTCCGATCGAGGTTGTGGCTGCAGGCGTCCTTCACGCCGCCGAAGAGCTCGGCGGAGAGGTCGAGCCGGCATGTCTGGGCTTGGGTCTGGACCGGGAATGCTGGGACCGTGTTCGGAGTCGTCGGGTAGTTGCCCGGTTGGAGGGGTTGTGCCGGTTCGGCGAGTAAGCTGGCGAGCGAGTGGTTAAAGAGTAGGGGTAGAATGGAAGCGAAGAGTAATGGGCCGAGGGATGTTTTTCGCATTGTCGTGTGCATACGGAATATACCTTTTTCTCTGCTTGCTGGTGGATTCGATGCAGAGGCTTTTCGTGAACTATGGAGAGTCCTTTTCAGGCTAAGATTTCAGAAGGCATTCAAGGCAAATGATGTTCTCGTTTGAATGAAGGAGAAGAGGAAGAGGGGTTTCTCTCCACGGAGACGATACAATAGAGAGGACTCTGAAAGGTTGGAGAGAGAGAGAGAGAGAGAGAGAGAGAAAAAGAGGGGGAGGGGGGAAACCGGAGGATGCGGAGGGATCTCTCTCGATTTATGGGGAGATATTCCCTTCGTCCCGATTTATTTGTCCTTTTTAATTTTTTGAGAGCATTTATTTTCTTTTTAATTTTTTGAAAGCGTTTGACCTCTTAAATAATTGTCTATAATTTTTAATTCGTAATATTTTTAATATGTAATATAAATCTTGTTTGATTTATTATACAAAACCTTCAAAATTATTATAAAACATTATAAAATATAAATATATTTTTAAAAGACACGAATTTTTATAATTGGACAAACATATTGAAACAAGATGAGGCCCTGTTCCGGAAACTTTCTTAAAAAATAAGTACTTATTTTGTCACTTCTCATTCAAAAATAAGAAGAGCCATTCCACAAAATCTAAACAAAAAGTTCCTTTCACATTTTCAAACTCAAAAATAATGTAAATGAAAAAAAATTCAATTTTTTTTGCACCGTATTAAAAATCTCAATGAGATCTATCAAACAAGATCCATAGTGATCGAAAAACTATTTGCGTAAACACATAATTTTTGAGTTTGAAGTTGCCTTATACAAAAAATAAGACTGTTGCTATGATAATGGGCGCCGGCGGAGAGAAATCGTACCGGCGGAGGCACCGGGCCGTCTCCGGCCACCGGAAATCATATATACACTGAAAAGGGATGCTCGGATCAAGCACCCTACTCACCTCGGATGCTGTTGATTCCCGCATCGGCCCCCTCAATTTTTTTTTATAGAATTTTTGGGCGGCTCGAATCGGCCGTCCGGTGGCCGGAGACGGCCCTGCAAGGCCGCAGGTACGATTTCCCTCTCTGGCACCCATTGGTACCTATATAAATTCTAAAAAATAAGCACTTCCTTCTTATTTTTTGGAGAACAAGCCTTCTTATTTAACAAAAAATAAGTTCTTATTTAGTTTCTGGAACACAGCCTGAGTAATATAGTAGTACGTGACGCTTCGAGTTAGGGAAAATAAAGAAAACAAATGATAGTAACAAGAGAATAATCCACAGGGTTGGAAAACCCCAGTTTTTCTCCGAACCAACCAATAATATGCTGCCACTTCATCGAATTGTACCATGGAAAAAAACGTGCTTGGTGGTTAACCTTTTTCAGTACTCCTCCTCCTGCTAGTACTACTACTGCCAGCTAAAAACTTTATTCCAAACACAACAAACACATATACGTGGGGTCCACACATAATATACGTGGGGTCCACACATAATAGTGTGTGGAGTCCATATGTATATGAGAGATTTTGTTTGGTGTTGTATTTGAATTGTTGTGTGAATATCATATTTTTGTTGTTCTTTTAAGAACTTAAAAAGAATTTTTTAGAAAATTCCCCCTAAATTCTTTCTAGATTCTCCTTACTTTTAACATTTCTCTCTCTATCTCTTTCTACTCATTACCCCCACAATTTTTCAAAAAAAATTTCAAATTTCAATCCAAACAAAACATTAACCAATGAAAAAGTTTTCTTTTCTTTTATTTTTTAACAAGAACCGATCAGAAAGTTTAATGTTATGTTTGGTTTGATTTTTAAAAAAAAATTGAAAAATAGTAGGAGTAATAGATATAGAGAAAGAGAAACGTTGAAAATAGAAAAAATCTATGGGATATTGTTTGAAAAATTCTTTTTGAATTATAAAGAGAACAAAGCATAAGTATTTAACCTACAAGATCTCTTAACCTACAACCTTTTTTTTACCTTTGATCCTAAACCTACAACCTAATAACCCTTTTTTTTCAACGGTCATAGGTGTTCGTGTTAATTTACGTGCTCTTTGACTATTTCTCTTCCTAGTTGATTAAAAACAGATCATCCACGCTGGAACTACGGGATTTAAAAAATATATATTCACGTTATATGACTATATTGATACGTTATTTATAGAGCAAACACTTGATTATGAGAACCCTAGAGACAACTATTAATTATGACCTTTTAGATAAAATGATCAGAAAAATAAGATTTTCGCATCGGTTTAAACGGATTGAACATTGAAGCATTTAATTTTTTTAGATCATTTATATATTAAAAAATATAGTTAAAAATTAAGTATTTCAATTTTCAATCCATTTGAACCGATGCGAAGATCTTATTTTTTTAATCATTTTATCTGAAAAAATCATAATTATTTTTTGTCTATAGGGCTCTCATGACCCAGATTGTGTAATAACGGGAGCCTCATGCATTGGGTTAACCCTTTTTTTGTTTGTCAATAGAGACTTGGTAATACATTTTTGGAATGTTTTTGTGGACTATAGATTGTACTATTTTCTAGACTATTTTGTGGAGGCTTGGTACTAGGATCAGTAATAGTCTATTGCTTTGTTTGTTTTGCTAATCTATTTCTTTGTCAATTTTATTAATCTAATGAAATTGGAGGCTTGTGGCTTACAATGGATTGCTTGGTAATACTTCATTTGATTCAACTATTTTCTGTTTCAAATCACGGTCACGAAAGGTTTCGCAGTTGATTTCATTTGAAAGTGAGGCTCTACTGTTACTTGTTACCATGTATAATATTTTGTTGCACACTAAGAAATATTCAAACCATTTCTTAGTTTTATGGATGATGCTTTTGAAATATTTTCGTTGTCCTTTTGCAATGGTGAGGCTAACCATGTCTTCGTCACTCTGATATGACTTCAAAATTTAGGGCAAATGAGGGAAGTGGGTAAAGGCCTTATATTTACAATGTTACCGCAACGGGCTACTTCCTGTGAATGCAAAGCGCTAATACTCGAAGAGGAAAGGAAAAAAGTCACGTTAAGTCGTGGGTTTTGCAACTAGATTTGGCTCATTTCTTTGTACACAAGAGAGGGATCCAATACCAGGACGGAGCAACATTTTTTTAGAGTAAGGGAAGGGAGTCGATTTTTCAGAACTTTGAGAAACATTTATACATTTAACAGAAACCATAGGGATGGTCAGTGCAATTTACCCTTTGTACTCAGTTGTTTCCCAAGACGAGAAAATGGGAAAGTTGAGGATGGGGCCAACCGGCAACCGGCCAAGGGGAAGCGTGGGAGGAGAGAGAGAGTGTTGGTTGGGGAAAGGCTGTCTGGGATTTTGGCAGGTAGCTAGTGATGTCCTTTTCCTTTTCGTTCCCTATCATACTCTGGAGT
Organism: Rhododendron kiyosumense; assembly: GCA_019656275.1. NCBI lineage: Eukaryota > Viridiplantae > Streptophyta > Magnoliopsida > Ericales > Ericaceae > Rhododendron > Rhododendron kiyosumense. Next base: position 640,056 of record BPLS01000172.1, on the reverse strand, counting down.
CTGGACAAATACTACTCATAATGAAAGTGCGCCTGGCTGGAATTGAGAGAAATCGAGTCCCGCTGTTTGCAACGAAGATTTGGGGAGAACCACGTCAAAAAAAAAAATGCGTTAAAATTTATTTGGAGTCTCCACATAAATTTTTAGAAAATATCCATAAATTTTTTAATATTATTTTATGGAGCTCTGTAAAAAATCAGTTTTAACGGATATCAGTAAGTATTATTTTTGGATTCGTAGAAGCGAACTGAGCAGTTTCGTCTTTACGAAATTAAAAGTAATACTTATCGATGTCCGTTGGAGTTGATTTTTTACAAGGCCCCATAAAATAATATTCAAAAATTTATGGATATTTTTCCAGATTTTTATGAGACCCGAAATGAGCCCAAATATTTTTTTCCTTGCGTGATTCTCTGTAAATCTTCTTTGCAATTAGAATTTTTAAAATTGAGAGTGATTCGCTAAAGCAGATAATTCATGGAAATAGCTCCTGATAAAATAGGCAATAGGCCTCATCGAAGAGACAAATGATAGTGTCGGCTGCATTACAGAATTTTCGAATCCTCATTGAAGTTGCACCGTAATGATCAGAAGAAAAAATGTTGCATCCTAATTCATTTGGTAGTGATCCCGATTGTTTGTTCATAGATCTCGACATCAAATATCGATACGTCAATTATCGAATTAGTGTGAGTATTTTTAAAATAATTTTTGCCTTTGGTGGATGAAATTATTTACTGAATTATTAGTGTCCGATTAACATGAATATTTTTAGGATCGTTCAACGGGATGAGGTCTAGGAAGGGTCCGGGTCACATTTTTAGCTCAGGACCATATAGCCATTTGGAGAACACACCTGGCCCGTTTCCTTTTTTTATTTCCATTAATGAGGGCTGTTACATTGTTGGAAAATAGCCAATGAACAAATTCTAATGGTGATAATAAATAAGTAATTAACCATCAAACGACTTTATTAATTACTATTTTGTAGGAGTAGAAGATAATATTTCATGAAAATTAAGTCTACGCAGACCATTGTATTATTTGTACCAGGTAAGAATCGGAAGGTTTTGTTCTTCCATGACAAGGAGAAATTTTTCACTGCCAGATGGGTACCATATGGTGCCCGCTTGGTACATCCGGGCCGTCCATTTTAATTTTGGACGGCTCAGATTTGAAGAGAGAAAGTTGTGAGGTGAGAAGAGAGAGAGTTTCAATCTGTGCTGTCCAATACATTTATAGACAGTTCAGATGTGCCGTGTGGGTTCCACGTGAGTGAAAGAGTTTCAATCTGTGTTGTCCAATACATTTTTAGATGATCCGAATGCGCCGAGTGGATACCATGTGGGCATGGCCACATGATACCCACCCGGTATTGAAAAATTTCTCCATGACAAGAGTTTGATTGGAGGAATGAACAAAAACATTCGGTTGCCATTGAATGTGCATCTACATAGATAGACCTACATATATACACAAGTGCGGCTCCTCTCTCGAGTGAGGGACCGGTATGTTAAGACCATTGTGAGCCATTTTTCGGCTTTCCAGTAATAACTCCCGATGGAGCAAAGTTAATGGATACATATAATCAAAACCCCTTGATCTTACAAAAATGGACACCAAATTTCATAACTTGACATGTCTTAAACGTTACTCTTGTATTGACTTCGCCAAAGAAAAAAAATACATGAGTACTTTCATACAAAAAATATACTACATATACATTTGGGTTCTGTTAAAATTTAATTTGTGTATTGTCACGACTCACGAGGCCACATTGAGAAACACTGGGACGGAAAGCGCTAAATGCTAATTAATCTGAGTGATCTAACTCTTTTCCAAGCTCATTAGAGACGGTTTAAAAGTTTTCAATAACTTGATTATCCATCTTTCTTTTACAAGTGACTACTTCTTTGATTGTGATGTTGGTAGATTTTTAGTTTAAGATGTGCTCAAATTGATCTAGACAAATGATTTTTCGTTCAGAAGCTCTTGTTAATGAATTCAAGTGGACTGAAAAGAGCAGCACTACAGTCAACGAAGGCAAAATGCGGTGGCTCATTTGGGACTCACTCCAGGCCCCGCATAGACAATCTGATCCGTTCAATAATTAAAAAAAATAACCGAGTGGGTTGCACAAAAAAATCAGCTCAATCTGATATATGTTTTTCCGATTTTTCAAAGATGAGAAGCTTGATCCAAGCACATACACGTATCGGATCGAGTTGATTTTTTGAGAGGCCAACTCAATTTTTTTTTGTAAAATTATTGAACAACTTGGATCATCTGTATGGAGCCTAGAATGAGCTCTTACGGCATGCAATGGCTGGCCACGACATTTTGGGTTCGGTGACTGTAGACTCTCTGGACTGAAAATATGGAGATCGTATGGACGAATCAGGACGATTCTGTGCACTAAACGACATGTACACTACATTCTGTAAGCTCAGGGGAAGGAGATTGAAGACAACACCAAAAGAGTCAAATCAAACAAACCGATTCCAGCCAAAAAAAAGCCTTTCAAATCCCAACGCCCTATCGCTCTCTTTCCCTTTCATTTTTTTCCCTTTGCCCCTCTATTCTCTTTGAATAATTTTTCTCCATTGGTGTCAGTGCTGGGTCCCTGCCTTCGGTGGTGCTATGCGTATCGTTCAAAATACTTTTTGATGGTGAAATTGAGAACAATGAAAGAAAAGGTAAAAAAAAATGGAGGGCGACGGGCGTAGACTTTTTACCCTTCATATTTAAACAGGAAACGGTTTAGCAATGTAAATAACAATTGCAGTTAACCTAAAACAAATTAGGCTAGATGAGTCCCATTAAGCTAACTTCCATGTGTTTCTTTTTATTAAATTATTCTCTTAATTTTTGGTTAAATTTGAGTATAAATTTCACATCACATCGTTTTCCTTGCTAAAAGAAATCGAAAAAGTATAAATTAAAGACTAAAATTTAAAAAAAGTTCACTAAAGAGGACGCTAAAGACACTTAGGACAGTTTTCAGTCTTTTGCGTCGTTTAACGTGAATTTTTTTAATTTCAATTTATTCAATTTTATTTTTTCGCTTCTTTTCGTCGAGATGTATGACATAGCACAAAAACAATATCTAAATTTAACAAAAAGTAAGAGAAAACAATAAAAAAGACAGTGTTAATATTTTACATTTAATGAACGGTCGACCATTTATATGTACTGGATTGAGCTAATTTTTTGCAATAACCCTTGAAAAAATAATTTATATTTAATGAACGGTTCGAATTATTTATGTAGGACCATAGTGGGCCCCACACCAAATCTGTCATCTGTGCACAGAATCTGTGCATAACTGCTGTGTGAGTAGCAGCGTTGGTTGGCCAAAAAGAGAGAGAAAGAAGTCATCTCCTTTGGATAATTGGGATTCAACGGAAATAATCACAAAAGTGGTAATCATGTTGTTGTTGCAAAGAGTTGCATGGGGGGTGGGTCTGGTAAACAATCAGGGCATAGCTTCCTAAGTGTTGTAGTAGTAGTACTAGTAATTTGTTTTGCCTGGGCAGGTGCTTTTGCTTTTCTAATGTGTACAGGGAAACAAGGCATGGTCACTGTTACTCTCTCATTGCTTTCCATCTCTTTCCAACCTAATCAACTGCCAAAGCTTGTCGATCAGATCCACAAGGTAGCTAGCGACAGTGTGCAGATCGGGTTTAGGGGCCCATCTTGGGGTCTCACTTTAAACTATCCAGAGTCATTCTTTTTTTTTTTTTTGGTTAATTTTTGTTAGGTGGGCTTTTAAAAAAAGAACTTGCTACTTGCACCGCAAATCTGTGCATAGATCGTGCACTGATTGCATTGTTGGGCTCACTAAGAGTCCCATACAAATAATTCAATCCAATAATTATGTTTAAAATTTTTTTCAAGGGCCTCCTTAAAAAATTAGCTCAATTCAATACCTATAAGTGCTTGATCTAATCATTTAACTTTTCATTCAGGTTTTTAGAGTATGAAAAGTTAGAGGATTAGATCAAGTGCTTATAGGTATCGGATTGAATTAATTTTTTCCGACGACCCTTGAAAAAATATTTTAAACATAATGAACTGTTCGGATCACTTGTGTGAGACCCGTAGTAGGCTCCACATAGCAATCTGTGCACGATCTGTGCATAGATTTGCTGTGTCCACAGACTTTCTGTTAAAAAAATCAGTTCAATTGAATAAGTTCAAATGCTTAATCTAGGGAAATGATATTGGCACTCCAAAAATTGATGCAGGCACTCCAAAATCAGTGTAACTCCAATGTCACTTTCCTTGGTTTTTTGGAGTGCCTGCATCAATTTTTGGAGTGCCAATATCATTTCCCTTAATCTAATATACCATCTTTTCATACAGAATACAGAATCAAAATACAGGATTTTCTGGATTCTGAATGAGAAAATGGCAAATTAGATCAAGCACTTGCAGTTATCTAATTACCATAGTTTTCGCGGGATCACTCGAAAAAACATTTTAAAATTAACGAACGATTTGGATAATTCTTGCGGGACGCCAAGGTGGGTTCCGCACTCCGGTCTATACACTATTGGTACCCATAGTCAACCAACTTGACCCTTCTTTTTTTTTAAAAATAATTTCTTATTTTATAGGAGTACTCCTATTTTCAACACTTGAATTTGTAAAAGAAAAAAAATTCAACCCTCGTAATAAGTTGAACTGTGAAATTTTAATTTTTTGAAATAAGTTCGTTCCTAAAGTTATCCAACGAAGGAATTTTTCATTCATCACTCTAATAACTTTGTCTCTCAAGAGCTTGATCAAGTGAATTGTTTTCTTGGTAAATTACAGAATGAAGGAACAAAATTCAAACATGCACACTCATCCTCCCAGGATTACTTTCTCCTTTCTGTTTTCCCCTTATTTCAACTGGTAAAATAAATGTTGAACATATATACTGAGGTTTCGAACAGCTCCTTTTAATCTACAAAAGTTTGTTTGGATTGGGGCACAAATTAAGGGGATGTTTCCGGTAAGCTAAAAGTTACGGTCAAGTATTTTTCACTAGACTATAACTTAAAGACGGTATAGGAGAAATGGATGGGAGAGAACCGAGAGGTTAAAGGAAAGAATGAATGTGGAAAAAAAAAATTAGTAAAGGAGAAATAACTTTATTTTTGATAATAATTTATAAACTTGAAAAAGATAGCGGAAACGGGACCTAAGTTAAGTTGATAAGCGGCCTCGTTTGATTCGTGGATTGAAAATGATGGAATTAACAGTCCTGGGATTAATAGTCCCTGGATTATTTGTCCTAGATTAATTTCATCCCTAATTTCACCAAATCCCATGTTTGATTCGCGTGGGATTAATTATGGGATAAGTAATAGTATTTTTTTTAAAAAAAATTTAAAAACAGTTTTCGAAAAAAGAAACTTTTGAAAAATAAACATTTTAAAACAAATAATTTTGTGAAACATTTTTATTACAAAACAATTTGGGAAAAGTTTTTTTTTTGAACTAATTTTTGAAAAAAAAATTCTGAAAAAAAGTTGAAAATCAATTTTCTGAAAGAAAAAAAAAACTAGTTTTTGAAGAAAAAGGTTTTTTGAAAACATTTTTCAAACAATATAGTTTTTGAAATCATTTTTTGAGAAAAGAAAGTTTTAAAAAACATTTTTGAAAAACATGAAAGTTTTGAAAATAGTTTTTTTTTTCTAAAAGTTTTTGTAAATTTTTTTAAAAAAATAAGAAAGTTTTGAAAATATATATTTTTTAAAAAAAGTTTTTTCAAAACAATTTTTCTGAAATTAATATTTTTAAAAAATATTTTCAGAAATTAATAGTTTTTAATTTTTTTTAAAACACGTTTTCTGAAATTAATATTAAAGATAGTAATTCTGAAAATACTTTTTGAAATCAATCTCAATATCATCGAAATATTTTTGAAAACAATTCCTTATTTGTTAATCCTACGTAATCCCACCTCCCCCCCTAGGATTATTTAGTACCCCCCATATAGGGATAAAATTAATCCTGAGATTAATAATCCCGACAGTCATTTCGGGAACCAAACGTGGGATAACTCAGGATTAGGCACATTTAGTCCTATCCCAGGCAGTTAATCCACGAATCAAACGAGGCCAACTGTTTAAGGGAAAAAGCGCAATCACACAGACAGGTGATTTCACAATGCTTGGCGCAATAATTGGGTTTTCCAGTCGTCCGATGAATGGGTCTTGTTGGTATTTTTTATTTTGATTGGAACTGGATTCTTTCCCTCTGCTGGGCCCTGTTCAACGGTTAATTATGGATTTATGGGTTTATTTTTGGGCTCATTCTAATGATTCAAATATTTTAATTATTTTGTAGAATTTAGGGAGAATATATATTAACCGTGCATAAATCATATCCATTGGGTGCCGATTGATAAACTTTTGAGCCACATTTATGGTAAGAAAATAGATTCCAATTCACTGAACAATTTTTTTTTTAAACATATATGTTTTGAAATATATCAATCGACACTCATAAAAAATGATTTTAGACATGACTGGTATTCTCGACAAGTTTTAAAAATGTCAACAATTAATTTCATAATCAAAGTGAATTTAAAGCGTGCAGACAAAAGGCCCAACAGAATCGTCCGTATGCAGAGGAGAGGGTATTGGAAAGGAGCGGAATCCATTTTGATTTCATTAGATCTTCTAGTACCTGATCATCAAGAAACCTACGCTAAACGATCACCCATATCAGAAAGGATAATCAATTTGCAAATTATGAAAAAGAGAAAAAGTGGGTGAAAAAAGTGTAGCATGATTGAATGGCCCATGGTATCAACTTTATTAGGCAGGTCATAGACAATGGAAACAAAGCAGCTTTCTTTTCTTTTCTTTTCTTACAATTATTTCAACCACTACAATTCCTTTTTCTATTCCAGAAATCAGTCTCAGAAAACTATTGGAGCAGTCATTTTAGAAATGCAATAAATTATTATTAAAACATGAGCATGCCCCTTTCCAATCTGGTGATTATACACTCCGCGATGAATTTCTAATCAAAACCCCCATGAAGGGTTCCAGATTTTCAAAAGTAAGGTTGCTTTAATTAGAGGTAATTGTACTAACAAGTAGACCCACCACTATTTTTTGCAAGGTCTGCAGCAGAAGGAGAAATGAATAGTAGGATTAGGAGACTGAACCCAGGCATCAACATGATCAAAAGATTTTTCAAAAGATATAGTAGGATTAATTAGTTGTGAGGACTCATTCATGGTGAATCAATAAAAGCAGGGGTTTATATATGGTGATGATTTACTGTTTTTGACCAATATTTTGGTAGTTCCATAGAGCCCTGTTTGACGGGTTTATTATACTAGGTGATTCTTTTGATAACCCCAGATTCCTGATCAATTTATGCATGATATGACTAAGGGAAAATGACAGTCAATGACGTATTTTGATAATTAATATCCATTAAATTAGGATATTGTCAACATTAATAAATGTTCTCAGCATGTTCTTGATGGGTATTAATTATCAAAACACGTCATGGCCGTTCTTGGTGGACCAATCCTGGCACGGCCAATAACAGTGGACCCAATTAGAGTCATGATAAAGTCTCGTATGCGCTGACCTCATAAGAAATTGATAGAACATTCCTAAGAGGAACGGAGATATAGGGTGCTGTGCACAAAAAATTTCATAGGTTGGACCACTTTAATATCGGTTGCACAAATAATTGTTAAAGTGCCTACGAAAGTTCATATAAATTTCACCCTCTCATAATACGAGCCACAAAAGTTCTTAAAAAGAGTATCAAAGAGTGGAAAATAAACCACCACAAAACTGATATCTTGGGTCCCAAAAATTCGTAAGGGTATACGGTAAACCTCAAACAAGGGGTGTACCGCAGATTTTTCCAATTGTTCTGTACTGGGGATTTATTTTGTTGTTTTTCGTTTTGTTTTCTTGTTTTTGTTGGACCTTTTGGGTCATTTATTGTATATATCGTGTTTAAGCTTTTGCGCTATGAATTCGTCGTATATGATTTTATCAAAGGAATTGATATTCACTACATTTTTTGATATTCACACTCCCTTTTTTTATTTTTAATTTATAAAGTGTGTATTTTTTTGTTAAAAGACAAAAAAAAAGAAGTGTGAATATAAAAAAAGGTGTCAATATCAATTCCCTTTTATATATATATATACAGTCCGGATCCAGTGAGGGATCCCGCACGGGCTTACCGTGCGGGACTCCCCTTTCCCGACCAAATTGCGACGATCCGAGCCGCTCAAAGTGATCAGAACGTGATTTTAAGGGTACTCGCGAGGAATCAGCCAAAAAAATGACCGGGAAGGGCTTGATCTGAACAGTTTTCATTGAACGGTTCAATAAAAAACTGCTCGGATCAAGCCCTTCCCGGTCATTTTTTTTGCTGATTCTTCGCGAGTACCCTTAAAATCACGTTCTGAACATATTGAGCGGCTCGGATCATCGAAATCTGCTCGGAAAATGTGAGGTCCGCACTGTAGACTGGTAAGGGATCCCTCACTGGATCCGGACTGTATATATATATATATATATAAAAGTTGCATTTCTAAAAGACCAACAGCATGGCAAATTACGTGGGTGTGGGTCCCAAGTGGATCCGACGGTACTGTTTTTGGTTGCTCAAACAAACGGGTACACCCGATTAATTCATTGGTCAACCCAGTCCGTGGACATTGTAGGCCCACCCGATTGGTCATTGTTGAACCTCTCGAGTTTTGGACCCATCACGGGCCGATCCAAACATGTAAAAGCCCGATAACACCCACCAACTTTGACTATTACCAAAAAAAAAACACCCACCAAAAACTTGGACTATTACGAAAAAATACTCTGTGAGTATTGGATGGCACCTTATTCGTTTTGGGGTTCCAAAATTCATTGGCACGGTCTCCAATAAAAATTTCTCTCAAAATTTAAACTGAAAAGGGCCGAATGACTAAGTCATACGCTCTCTTCCTTTTTCGGCATAGATTCTAGAGGAAATACATCTGATTTTATACTTTTGCTTCTAGGACAATTTTTATTTCTTTTTTGAAGATCACTTCTTGGACAATTTATCAATGCACAAGAACGTTGGCGAAGAATGACTCCGACACTCCGCACAAAGGCGTACTTTATTAGTTGTCAAATTGTTGCCCATTATGTTGCACTCTAACGCACGTACGTCATCATGTTTGTAGACCACATCTGAGTAGTATCAACTTATGTGAGCATCTAATGTGACAAGATTCATTTTGTCCAACGTTTATTTCTCTCTTTTCTCTTACTATTGTTGGACATCCGCATTTTATTATAACTCTTTTTTTTGTCAAGCGAAAAATCATGCATTAACTTAGATGATGCCCTATTTCACGACTTTTTGAGCAAAAGACTTATGCATGGATTTCGGATTAATAGCCATTGTCCTAATATCTCTCATTTATTATTTGAGGATGATTCTATTGTATTTTGTCGTGCCACAGATCAGGATTGCAAGGCTTTGTCTCGAATCCTTGGTTCCTATGAAGCTGCCTCCGGTCAAAAAGTAAACAAGGAAAAATCTTCAGTTTTTTTTCAGTCCTAACACTCCTGTCCAGTCTCGGAAACTTTTATCAGCAAAGGTGGGCATATCGATGGAGGCATACAGTGCAAAATACTTGGGGCTTCCAGTGTTCCTTGGGAGTTCCAAGCGTGATCTCTTTCAATACATCAAAGATAGAACATCAAAGCTTCTGCGGAGCTATAAGGAGTCCAAGGTTAATCAGGCGGGGCATGAGGTTTTGTTGAAATCAGTTCTTTTGACACACCCTAATTATGCTATGTCGTGCTTTCGGTTGCCTAAAACTCTCTTGCAGCAAATTTCATCCGAAATAGCGAGATTTTGGTGGGGTTCAAAGGAGGGGGAACGGAAAATTCACTGGATCAAATGGGAAAAACTGAGTAGATGCAAAGGTGATGGCGGCTTGGGGCTACGTGATTTGGAGACTTTTAATAAAGCTCTGTTAGCTAAACAAGGCTGGAGACTAATTTCTGGTGCATCCTCTCTTTTTAGACAAATATTTAAAGGAAGGTATTTCCCCCATACATCATTCCGGCATGCCAATGCTGGTAGCACTGCTTCATGGGCTTGGAAGAGCATAGTCTGGGCCCGGGAACTGATTGACAAAGGATGGCGATGGCAAGTTCGTTCCGGGAAAGATATACATGTTTGGGAGGACCCTTGGTTATCCAGGAATACAGATTTCAGAATTGATAGAACCACACCAAGAAGAGAGGGCATTGAGAAAGTTGCAGATCTTATTGATCCAGATACGAAGTCTTGGAAGGTTTCTCTGATTAGCGAGACCTTCAATCATGAGGATGCAGATGCGATTCTTTCCATCCCTATCAGTTATACCAGCCAACGAGATCGTAAAATTTGGCACCCATCCCGGAATGGAACTTTCTCAGTCAAGACCGCTTACCGTTTAGCAAAGGAAGGTTTAAGTTCTCGTTGCAACCTTCAAGAGGGGCAAACAAGCTCGTCGAACGTATTACCTGTAGTATGGAAGAAGCTATGGGGACTATCAATCCATCCGAAGGTGAAGATGTTTATCTGGAAGTGTTTTAATAATGCGGTGGCAACAAATTCAGCACTAGTGACACGCAAAATTAGACTTGACCCAGTTTGTCCTCGCTGTGGTATAGTGGAAGAATCAATTGTGCATGTTCTTTTTCAGTGTGAGGCTACAATCAAAGTATGGATTCACTCTCCATTTCGACTAAGACCTGAAGAGCTACTCGAGTGCGGGCACATGGTTGATTGGTGGGAATGCATCTATGATCGTATTACACTTCATTGTCTGCCTTCTCCTTTCTTAGGTATGGCTTTTCGTTACTGTTGGTGGATTTGGCGGGCAAGGAACGACTTTATTTTCAATGGAAAAATTTGGGCAATTGATGCTGTTAGTAGGAAAGCGCAAGGGGATTTTTATGAATTTAAGGATGCAAATATTAGGGTCCCCCACCCCCCGTCGAGTCCCACTCCCCTGGGAACCTTGGTATGGCAGCGACCTGAGAGGAATGTGTTGAAGATAAATGTTGATGCGGCGGTATGCAAGAGCTCAAGTACTATTGGCACAGGGGTAGTGGCTCGAAGGGACAATGGTCGAGTTATTGGTATTTTTTTGGCTCTTCATGATGGGATCAACTCGTCTAGAATTGCGGAGGCTTTGGCCATTCGAGATGGGTTAAATTTGGGGATTGCTCTAAAATGTCCTAAGGTGCTTATTGAATCGGATGCAGAGGCGATTGTGAGAAAATGCGATGATAGTCAAGACCCTCCCTCCGATATTGCAGTAGTTATTCATGATTGTTTAGTCTTGAAGAATTCATTCAGTTCATGTGATTTTGGTTTTATTAATCGCGATTGTAACAGGGCTGCACATTATTGTGCTCAAAAAGCCTTTTTCGATGGCATGTCTGGTCTGTGGACATCCATTTTACCCCCATGGGGTTTGCATCTCTCTGATATTTAGGCTCTGCCTATCAGATGAATAAAATTCTTCTCACCTTTTGTCAAAAAAAAAAAAAAAAACTTAGATGATCAAAGTCAACAAGCTAGATAAGCGGCATTCATAAAGGTTCCAAAAGACTATAAGAGTCATGGACTAGATCATAAAATGACCAACATTCATGGCATCGGTCAGGGCGAATTCCTTAGCTACAAAAGGAATGGAGCTAGAGATTACTAAATTTTGATCCTGCTACGATCCAAGTTTGGCCAGACAGTCTGCAGTTTGGTTGGCTTGACGATAGATGTGGACGACGGATGAATTTGTTCGGGCAGCAATTCTTCGAGCTTCTTCAACTATGTGGCGGTGGGCAAAATTTGATTGCAGCCCTTTCGGTAGTCGTTGAAGTTTACCAAACGGCCGTCAAATTCAATTATTTATTTACCGGACTACAACTAAAGATTTGCATAGTATAGTGAGAAAGTCCGAGTCGATCCACAGGGAGCTCGAATATAGCTTGTTCGGATTTGTAGATGTACGATTTTTCGGCGTTTAGACGGCCAACTTTTGGTTTTCCGTTGTAAGGTAAGAAATACTCTTATGAAAAGACTAGAAAATAAGTTTTTAATAGATTAAACAAGCGGCAAGGCCTAGAAGCTCCTAACACCCATAACTTAGGCCATCCAACCTTTCTCAATGAAAACACATGCAGTTGAATCGCACGGCTTAGGCTATCAACCGGAAGGTTTAGCGGTGAAAATGATTAGACTTGATATAGAGTTTGAATAACAAGCTAAACACAAGGCGTGACATCGCTCTCGGAACCATGTGAGCTAGCACATGATCACTGGAGATTAACAACGCCAAGACTTGAATTCAAACCAAATATCAAAGTCAAGAACTAGAAGCATAGTTTGGAAAGCGAGCAAGTTCTTTGGTTCTTTTGGCAAACACGAGGCGAGACATAGCTCTCGGAACCATATGAGCGAGCATATGATCACCGGAGGTTAACATCGACAAGTTTTGTTACATAAAAGGCGAACCACGCACATTTCCAAACCAAACCTCAAGTCTTGAGTTGAGAAAGGCAAGATAAACATAAGTCACAAGGTGTTATTCACCCATGGCTGAGCCTAAACGACTACTCACACATAATGAAAAGACTAGAAAGCTTGCTTAAGAAAGAAAACATGATTAACCGATAGAAATGAAAATAAACTTAATATTAAGGAGAATCAAAAGCGTGGCTACAACATTAATAAATGAGAAAACATCAAAACACTTAAACTTACTTGAGTTGTTGAGGAATTGAATGCAAAAGCTTGAAGCAAAGCTATGGAGTTCCTAGGAAAGCAAGAAAGAAACTAAGGCCTAAAACTAACTAATGGCCTATCTCTAATTAATGGCCATATATGGCATAAAAGGCTATTTATAAGCCTCAACAATCAGCCATACAATGGACCAAAAGGCCTCCCAAAATATCCCCAAAACATACTAGAAGTAGAAACTTTCCATATATGGAAAGTTGAAAAAGTTAACAAAAATCTGCACTACGGGCTGTGGTACCAATAGCTCAAAAACGAGGTATTGGTACCAACTAAACTGTCTTCCAATTCGGCGAGATGGTACCAATAGCTCAAAAACGAGGTATTGGTACCTCTGTGTGAAATCTGCAGAACAGGATCAGCTTAGGCCATCATGCCTTGTGGCGCCCCGACGGCCTTCCAAAACTTGATTTCTTGATCAACGAGACTTGGCGGAGGTATGCATTGTGGCTTTGGACTCTCGGATGCCCTCGATGGCCATCCTCCATTCACTTGCCTTGCTTCATGAGCTTTGGCTCGCTCCATGTCATATTAGACCACTGGCCGTCCACCGAAGCTTCTTGCAACACCGTTAGGCTCCGGTGACAATGAAACGTATGCCGCCGGGCACTTGAACACTTGGTTCCATCCCGGAACTTAATTGGCATTCAAAACCTCAATTTAAGCACGTTTTACCTGAAATGCACACAAAAATACCTTACGTGCGATATCACTATAAAAGCTAAATAAATGCAAGTTAAACCAATATAGTACGGGACTAGTCGCACCAAATATCTGCATTATTGGGTGCTCATCAGTGGGGGTGATCAACAGGTGGTCCTTCATTGCAGAAACCAACTGCCACGCTCGAATCGGACTCTATGGTAACATTTGACATGCCCTTTTCCAAAATGATCGTGAGGCCTATGTAAATAGCTCATATCTCCACTTCCAAGCTGCTGGTGTAGGTTGCTTTGCCATAATAATCAAGGATTCAGTTGATCACTCCAAAATCAGCCATATTGGTAGACTCATAGAAACAGCCATCCGTGTTCAACTTTAGATTTCCTGGTGAGGGTAAAACTCAAAATATCATATCAGAGTCCTATAATGTTTATCATTGGCATGTGAAGCCTCAAAAGCATTGAAAAATTCCTTGGCGTAGATATTAACTTGCCTTAAGCATATAGTTGATGTTGTTTCAACATTGTCAAAGCTCATCTTGTTGCGAGTTTTCCACAGTTGCCAAAGTGAAACCACAAAAACCATGGCCCAGGGCATGTTAACATCCAAGCGAAAAGAAGTTTTCTTTTTGGAGTTGAAAATAATCCAATCTTTGACCAATAAATTAAGGGTCGCACTTAACCAATGATGATGACGGAGGCATTTCCAAAAATCTACAGCTTTATAACTCATTTTTACCATTGGCAAAGTAGCACAATTTTCGTCGTTGGCGGCGGCCCTTCTAGGGATTCTATTAGTAGTTCTCTAGCTCGGAGTCCCCATGTGATCAGGGTTCTCGATCGAGAGCCATTCTTCTTCAAGCTTCACCAAAGAATGTGAATCTTTCAATTTTCAACCAATCCCTGGAACTAATTATAATTGGGAGACTACTACATAGCCTTAGCACGACCTACCAAATTAGCCCACATGTCATTAACATATACATCGCACTTATAGCCACTAATTAAATAGTAGAAAATCTTATACGTTACCCTTATCCAACTAATTACTCGTTGATTTGTGTTTCCCTCACTCACATATGTTTGCCACAAGTTCTTCTATTTTTCTTAAGCTCCCCAACTTAATTTTGCTTTCTTTAGCTCGTTTGTTCTCTATTTTTGTCAAAATTCTTCTCATCTATACATTATCCCTCTCCCTCTCTTGTGACCACAGCGCCAATTATAAATTTGGTTTACCCTAGTGACCTCGTCCCGCTTAACCGATTGCTAAATTTATTTCCCACTGATGCATATAAAGCTGATCGTGGTCAGCCTTTGCATTTCAACAACCGCGTAACTCCTAAGAAAACGTGTTAAATCCAAATCTTGGTCTGAAATCTCCCTAGTGAAACGGGTTTTTTCATCCGCAGATGGATACTCATAACATTTCTTCAATCCCACAAGCATAAAATTCACCAGAACAATAATAGTTTCAAAGGCGGCTTTGAATCATAGATCTTGCGAAATAATCTCTTTGCCACTAGAAAAATGTGCCTCAAATGCACAATCCAATGCCACCATAGGCAAATGCAAGTCAACAACTCCGTCTCTGTCCCCGCCACGATAGGAAAATTTTGTAAGTTCCAATCCTGTAGTCTGTCCTTTTAAATGATGGGATTAGAAGGAAATAAAAGGCACATCAAGACAAGAATCCACTTTATGGCCTGATTTTTCAAAGCTTATCTTTTGAACGAGAATGTTTTGTTGAGCAAGTGCTTGTTTGCGTAAGCTCAAGATGGGAAGAGAGAAATCCATTGGGCCACAGTTGATTTGGTGAAGTTTTCCAAATACTACTTATTAGCACTGCGAAATAATACTTTCAGATAGAAGAGTTACGAGTAATATACTCGTAACTCTAAGGTAGAGATGAATCCTTTATTTCGGGGCAAAACTCCATTCAACTTGAGTGTTTTGCTGTTAAAAAAAAACAAACATGAGAGTTCTTTCTTCGCTATATATTATCGGGCAACAAATTAATACGACTCACAGGGCGCATAGGATTGAATTAACCTCACTTGATTTTTGAAGAAAGTTTTTTTTTCTTTTTTTTTCCTAAGCAAATTAAGAGGGATTGAACAGAGTTACGTAGATTATAGGGAGGAGGGAAAAAAGACGACATCACTACTTCCAATTGTTGGAGAAGGTTCCTTGTAATATATACCGTCACACATTTAGCAAACTACTTACAATTGTTAGGCAATGTACCATTTTGTGTCGCTCTTGTTCTATAAGAGACTAAGAGTATAAAGTGTTAGATTTCTTGATGGGTTTCAACCTTAAAACCAATTGGCAATAGGTGGAATAATCTCTATATTATATTAACTAAGTTTGGGTGACTTAGATGAGCGTTGTGGGACAAAGTCTAATGCTTCCCCTCATGTGCAGGCTGAATGCACGTAAATGTGCGAATTGAGTTGATCACGAGATTTTTTCGGGCGACATTGACTTTTTCACGAGAGGTGAGGCCACCCAAAATCTAACTCTGATACCATGTTAAAAAAAAGAGAAATGATGTATTATTGATTGAGCAATCAAAAAAGGGAAAAGGGAACAGGCACGTACGCAAACTTAATTTCAAGTGACAAAATATTTGACCTATTCAACACCAACTACAAGTGTGAAATAACAAAAGCAGAATACAAAAGCAACGTTCAAAACAGACAAATATATGCTTATGCTAAAATCTTTACATGAAATCATCAAAATCTAAGCTCTCCGGAATTTCAAACTTGAACATGTTGCTGCAATAGCTCTCTCTCTCATCTTCAGTAGCACTGCTGCTGTTGATGAATGTGGAAGGTGAGTTCATGGGCGTCGAACTTGACATGGGTGGAGATATAACTGAATCAAAGGTGCCATTACCGCCAGCAGTTGTGTTGTTGAGTAATTGGAAGGCTGAGTCGTCGGATGGATCGGCTGCTAAGTTATAGCCATAATTTGGCAGGGAACCAAAGCTTCCAATAGTCAAACTTGAAGGCATAACATTTTCCAGGAAATTTTCACTACTCGAGTCTGTCGAATTAATGGAAATTTGTCCCATGTCCATCCCTTGCATCTGTGTTTGGTTAAGAATTGACGAAGAAGGGAGATTACTGGATTGAAGCATAGGGGTTTGATTCTGGAGTTCGGTGTTCAAAAGTTGGTTTTCTTGAAGCTTTTGCGAAAGCATTCCAGGGTTTTCATGTTGCGATGCTAAGAGAGTTGAAACAAGCCTTAAAAGTTCAGGATTCACGAGTGTCTGAAGCCCAAGTAAGTTCGAAAGATTGAGCTGAGTGGAGTGAAGAATTGACGATAGGTCAAGGATGTCAAGCCGAGGACTATGAGTCACCGGATCGATCCCATTCCTGAGGAGCCTTTTTCTGATGTGAGTATTCCAGTAATTCTTGATTTCGTTGTCAGTTCTTCCTGGCAAGCGAGCAGCGATAGCCGACCACCTAAAACCAACAAACGAATTAATTAAATGTTGCACAATTTTTCAAAAAAGAAAATGCTATCCCTTCATAATTTCGATGGAAATCTCCGTATAACTGTATTAATATATAATGTTAAGGTGGGCAATTAATTAATATTCGTGGAAGTAAAAGCATGATTGATGTGTTCTATCTTCCAAAAAGATTGAAAATGACTCACAAATTGGAGCTTGAGGCATAATTACCCAAGTAATATATGTTGGGTGGCCAACTGAAAAATATCAACAACAGTGACGTGTATTTTAGTAATTTGAAAATGAAATATTCAAAAAAGTCTCATCGATCATTGTTTGTGTAGTGTCACTACAATGTAATCATTTTGTTTAGATTTTATGTATGATTTCAATCTGCATAACATTATTCTTGAGGATTGAAATTATAACCATCACCATGAAACTATGCATAGAATGTTTTTTTTTATATTTTTTATTTTATCGACAAAGAAAATTTTATTAAGAAAAACTCGATAGAGTACACTTTTAAACATCATGAGTGATCTTTTGTTTTGATTTTAGATTCGCTAAACCAACAAAAAATCTACCAAAGACCAATACCTGAGAATTTACTTTTCTAGCCTAGCTATGATAATGGTGTATATAGAAGTTGTAAAGAGTCTTACTTGTTCCCCAAAATACTGTGTAATTGGATTATAGTCTCTTCTTCTTCAAAAGAGAATCTTCCTCTCTTTATATCAGGCCTCAAGTAGTTTGTCCATCGCAGCCGACAACTCTTTCCGCATCTTTGAAGCCCTACGATGCATTTGAACCATAGAATTCAAAATTTCAAACACCCAAAATAGAACATGATCGGATCACCGGTCCAAAAAGCAAAAAAAGGATCATATATATTAATTGCAGAATCAAAGTTAAGAGATTGAAAGACATCGTATAAATACCGGCATTCTTTGGAAGATTTCTCCAGTTGCCTGGCCCATGGACTTGAATATGCTGGATGAGCTTAAGATCTTCTTCTTGGGTCCATGGACCTTTTTTGAGACCATTTTTCTCACAACAAGGTGCTCTTCCCATCGATTGATCTCCTCTACTATAACCCCAAATGGAAGATTACGATGTTTAGTATCAATGCTAGAAGAGAGTAATCAAGCTTTTTTTTCGCTAAAAAGGTGAACTTGTGTGCTTCAAAATGGGAAGCTTGCACTCACGTATATATAGATGAGAAAACGGCCTTAGAGACAGGGTGAAGTCAATAGGATTTGGTACCGGCCTCATGCCACGTGTCTCTCTCTCTCTCTCTCTCTCTCTCTCCCTAGCTCTGTTGATTGTACACAAATCTATCTCTCTCTCTCTCTCTCTCTCTCTCTCTCTCACGCTGTGTCTTGGGGTGCATGAATGTAGTGGGAAAACCATCTTGTGAGGGGTAATTGGACCACTGGAAGGTGAGGTAACTAGGTGAAGGTAAAATCTGATTGGAAGCTGGCAACAAGTGTCGACTGGCGAATGGGTTTGACCTTTGGAAGGGGGGAGAACTGATTGGTGGGTAAGGTGGTTAGATCCCTCGCCGATTAACTAGGAAATGGTTCTTGATGTTTTCATATGGATCGCTTCTCTCTCTTGAACTGGGAAGAAGTTTTCTTGAAAATTTATGGATAATATATATAGACGTTTGCACTATCATCAGCATGCATGTCAGCATTGGATAGGAACCTTTGAAACCATTTTGCCAAGACCAAAGGCATACTATTTGGTAGATTAAGTACAACAAATTTTATCGTGTTTAGAAAATGGACTCTGTCCACTGTTAGAAGTCTTGAAAAGGTTGAAAGATTGCAGAAATAAAGAAACAAAGAAAGAGAAAAAACAGTATGTGAAAGTCAAAATAAGTGTGTATTAGTATTATTTATGTACGTAAATAGTTAGATATGAATTTTGTATATGTGCAGAAAATGTCGTTTTCATTTTATCTTTGATAGCGCATTTTTGGAAATTCATTTCATAAAAATCACAAGTCTTTTTTTTTTACTACTAGAAGTTGAGGCACACACAAGATTGTGATCAAAATCTAGTGAAGTGATTTTTCATTTGTAGCCGACAAACATAAACAACAACCGAAATGTATATACACAAATCCATAAAACGTATCTTTTTCTTTCTACATGTATCATATTAATTTCATCTATCCCTTTATCATGGTTGAGGGAAGGGGTGACGAAGCGGTTATATATGCATCCGGTGCAAGAAATGAGGGGATCGAAGTTGAATTTTGATAAAACATAGCATAAACATGGAAAGATAGTTTCTGTAATTGGTATCTTGACAATTGAAACTTGAGAGTATTTTTAAATTCAAAAGTGTGAACTGGCTTTATTAAAGAGTCTACAATATTGTGGTACGCCCCCAAATTACAATAGTGGAATAAATCATTTCTAGCTTTGGTTGTATCAAAACGGTATACAAAGATATGTAATATAGTACGGGATCGGTTTTTTGTTAAGGGCGAGGAATTTTTGATTCCCCTTATATGTAGCAAGTTTTGAGCTACTACTTGGGCAAAAAATTTTTCTTATGCCATCATATGTAGCAAGCTTTGAGTTACCATATACCTTAGTTTAAGAAAATTTCAAAATGCATCCTTCAAGTTTAGAGATATCTTGTCAAATAAACCGTAGGAAATATGGTCATGTCATGAGGCGAAAGCACAAGAACACCAAGATATAACAAGTTATAATCAATCTTGCAATTTGAGAGAAAACAACATTACGGGTTTATCCATGAATAATTCTCAAATTTTTGGGTTGCGCCTCTTTAATGTAATATATAGTGAGATTTTGAAAGGGGAACTAATTTTCGCACCCTCTTTTTCTTATAACCGCTTTCTTTTGCTTTTGGTCTTGTTACAAGTGAAATTGCAAGAAGACCATTTCACAGGGAGAAACGCCTACATAGAAAGGTGCATTTATGTAAATTCAAATGGAAGAAGACAGCAAAAGTACAGTAATCAAAAGAATGAAAATCATTGCTATATATTTGCAAAAATAAAAGACATACTACTGGACAATGTGATTGATTTTTCATGATTAGTCGATGTGCGTAAACTCGATCACACGGACACATGAATAATCAGAAAAAAAAACTATTGTCACCATGACCAAATGAGTGATGATTGAAACAGTACAAGGGGATGGCGTTTCTCCTCGTTAATCTACCCGCGGGTTATTTAATTAGAGCATCCCCATTAATTTACGCAAATTAGTAAAATGGAAGAAGGCAACAAAAGTACAATAATAATAATAAAAAAAAAGAGTGTAAAAAGCAATGCTGTATAGTAAAAGACGACATACTCGTGAACGATGTGATTGATTTCTCATCATTAATTGATATGTGTAAATTCACCAAGACACATGAGTTATAGGAAAAAAACAATTGTCACCGTGACCAAATGAGTAATAATTGTAAGAGTACATATGAGAGGAATCGAAAAAGTAAAAATGATGACCGTTACACAAATATTTTGAGAAATATCCAAAAAAAAGTTCAAAAAATCAAATTTTGGATTTTTTTCATGAATTTTTTTCAAATATTTGTTTAAAAGTCATAATTTTTTACTTTTTTGATTTCTCTCGTCCTTATTCACCCATATTTCTCAAAAAAATTGGCATAAAACTTACAAACGCAAAAAAATTTAAATAAAAACAATATCAAAAAAATTGTGTTGCATAAGTTAATTAAGCGTGAATGGGCCTTCAAATATCCAGTTCCATCCCACCTATGCGCCTAATGACAAGTGTCATCAATTTGAAAAGGTCAACTACGCTTTCATCTCTATCTGACGCTCGTAAAACAGTTACCACAACACCACTTTACACTTGTCCAAATTTGGGATCGATCTTTCTAGTCATTGACATGTAAATACTTTGTATACCAAAATGAAGAAGAAATGTTTCGAGCCGGGAAGATTTGTAGAGAACTACGTAAGAAAAAATACGTTTAGATCCATTTTGGATTTCATAAAAATCTCAAAAAATATTCATAAGCTTTTTGTCTTTTGGATTAAAGTAATACTTACCGATATTCGTTGGAACTGATTTTTTACAGAGTCTCATAAAATAATATTAAAAAATTTATGGATATTTTTTTAGATTTTTGTGGGACCCGAAATGGGTCCAAACACATTTTTTCTTGTGTGGTCTCCTACAAATCTTTCTTACAATTAGAATTTCCGATTTCGGAAGCTCACTCACATAACTCCGATTCGTTCATTAATTTATAAATAGGTAATTGAAGCCCTTAAAATCAAATGTTTGACGCAATTACTTTAGTATATAACTTTAATTCTTCAAAATTCGTTAGAATAATTGGAAGACTAGATAAAATATTTACAATGATTCGATTTAGCTGAATTTTTACAGGGTAATTGATCAAAACATTGTTTTAAAATTTAAAAATGGCTCAAATTATTTGTGTAAGACTCAGACTGAACCCTACACAATCATTTCTACATGGTCAGTAAACTCCTAATCGATAACCAATATAGTAGAGTTGAATCAAGAATGGCCTCAAACCCTATAATGTCCTCACATTATTCACTGCAACCCGTTTCATATAAATTACGGCCCCTTTGTTTTTTCTGTTTATTTTTCATTTGACATATTTTCTTGTTTACTAATTTTTTTTTTTGAACTATATTGTTTATAAGATCAAATGATTAAAAGGACTTGATATTAGTGTTAGAAAAACTCAATATTTAACAAATAAACAAAATGGTTATATATGTAGATCGACTTTTTTGCTTATAGTTTTGGTTAGTCTTTTTTTTAGATATGGTTCAAGATTGATAATTCTGGTTCCCCTCTTGTAGATGAAGCAAAGAAATCAAAATACAACCAAAACTCCGACAAAATACTAGAAATTCATATTCAAAAAAGAGCAAATAAGAAAAGCAGGACATCTTGCCAATCTAGGGATTGGATCTCGGACTAGGCACTTTGTTACCTCTCTCCTTGCTCCTATTAATCTTTGTATAACATCTTCGAAAATTAATAAAAAAAAAATCGCCGTTAAAAAAAAAAAATTCATGTGTGACGACTTTGAGTGTATAGTTTTGCTTTTAAAACACATATGCAGAAGTAGTCTAGCAAGCAAAGCAAGCAAAAAGGGAGAAACCCAATTCAAAGTCGTTGAAATTCAGGTATTTAACTTCATCCACCCCCCATCTAACAATAAAGGGGTTTGTGGTCAACCATTATCTTATTCTTTTTTCATCTAACTAAGATTTGCTCAAAGTCAAAGCGGTAAGTACCCTTGCTCTGCACTTTGCTTGCCTTAAATGTCTACCTTTCTTCTTTTATAATACTGTAGAATAGAATCATGAAGGTTCTAGAAGAATACAATCAAATGAAGATGTTTTTGTTTTCATGCTCGGCGAAAGCTAATTTTATTAGTTGTAGTTAGTGAAATTTGAACTCTTGTTGTATACATGGGAGCACAAAATCCTACCGCTTAATTAATTGGCTACCACTTGACTTGCAATGTGTACAAAAGGTTATCCCTCTCCTTCAAACTATCACAAAATAGTTGGGTTGCTCCTGCAGTTAATTAACACTCAACCTAAACATTAATAGGCCATGTTTAGCCAAAAAATTAGTAAAATGTGTGCTACACTAGAATGCATCTTTCATTTGTTTTGAACATAGTGAAAGGAGAGGAGAAATTCCTTGAATGTGCCCAACTGAGCAACCCAACTATTTTGTGATAGTCCTTGAGGAGCTTCTATATCCTCTTGCGTAATTAACCTATTTATTAGATTGTTAATTGCCAATCCACCGGAAAGCTTAAGCTTTAATATAAAAAGAATGGTGATTTTATTATTTATATTCTCAACACACATACACTCTCAAATATACCCAAACTCTCATCCATAAACGGACTAAGTACATTCAAATACTTTAGTTATCAAACAAACAGTGAGAGTGAGAGATCCGAAGAGACATGATCTATTAAGGCTTTTAGAAAGAGTGGTTGCTTGTATTGTTTATGTTCTCAACACTATGTTTTGTTGCCCTCTCTTATGTCTCCTTGCTTGGTGTCTCAAAGACATCTCGAATTTCCAAGATTACTATATGGAGTAATTAATTAGGGCTTAATTAAATATTTACTATATGACCCATGCATGGAGGCTCGTGTAGAACGTTCTAAATGTTTGGGATTATAACGTTAACTGCGCCAAATACAACCTTTACCACGCATGTTTTTCAGACTTTTGATTACAATATTATTAGTACGTACTCTGATCAATTAAGGGTAATTAGTTGGCGCTATTCTGGGGTTTGCTTTTGTGAATGGCTTGCTGTAAATAGTGCCCACGTACGTATCATAAGTTGACTCCCCCCCGCCCTTCTCCACTGTTATATTTTTCTATGTACTAATTAATAATAATAATACATGGATTTGGTAGTTACATAAATTTCGTTAGATTCTGGATTGCGAGGTGTCCAAAAGGGTTCACCAAACTTTGAATAACATTGTTTTGTTTTCCTTACTACAGGATTAAATGTAAAATATTTTTTCAAAGATCCATGTGAAAAATCAGCTCAATTCGATACCTATAGATACTCGATTCAATTATATAACTTTTCATTATCCTAAAAAAAGAATGAAAAGTTAGATAATAAAATCGAACACTTATAGGTATCCATTGAGCTGATTTGATCAAGGTCAAAGCAGTAAGTACCCTTGCTCTGCACTTTGCTTGCCTTACATGTCTACCTTTCTTCTTTTATAATAGAACTAGTACACTAGCCTGTGTTTACGGCACTACGCATTCCGGTTGGAAGGGGATGACAGTTGTGTGATTTAGGTGAAAACCATGGGCACTTAATCGGGAAGTGAGAGAATGCACTACAACCTTTAAATCAAATAAATCTAAGCCGTTCCAACAACTTATCCTCACACCCTTCTGTTTTATAATAGAGATAGAATGAAGGTTGTAGAAGAATACAATCAAATGGTTTTTTTTTTCATGCTCGGCGAAAACAAGTTTTATTAGTCGTAGTTAGTGAAGTTTGAACTCCTGTAAAATAAATGAGAGCACACAATTCTACCACTTAATTGGTTACCACTCCACTTGCAATGTGTACGTACAAAAAGTTAATCCCTCTCCTTCAAACTATGACAAAATAGTTGGATTGCTCCTGCAGTTAAACACTCAACATAAACATGCATTAGGGCACGTTTAGCCAGAAAATTAGTAAAATGTGTGGTACACTGGAATGCATCTTTCATCTGTTTTGAACATAGTGAAAGGAGTGTAGAAATTCCTTGAATGTGCCCAACTGAGCAACCCAACTATTTTGTGATAGTCCTTAAGGAGTGGGAAAACCTTTTGTACACATTGCACTCAATATCCCTTATCCAAGAGTACCATAGTTAATTTGTTTTACTGGTTTTTAATGTTTCTTCTATCAATATCCCTTATTCCTCATTGTTTTGTAAGGAATTAAGCTCGGAAGGTGTTGATGTAGGTTACGCTTTGGGCGTTGAAGTTAAAGGAGGGAAGAATCATAATCTAAAGAAATTAGTTGAAATGCAAGAGGAGGAAGCAAGGGAAAGGATCCATGCATTTAATGGCTTTGAGGAAGAGTTTATCTCGGAGGACGATGTTGATCTTGAGGATGATGCCTCTCTCTCTCTGGCCTTCTGATTTCGAGTTTGGGTGTTTTGCTTCTGGCTTTGCTCGGTTGGTTTCGATTTGGACGCTTCTTTTGGTTGAGGTGTTCGTTGATTTGGAGAGATAGCGGTGTAGTCTTTTGCGGAAGTAGGTGAAGTTTTTTTTTTTTTTCTGTCAGGGGGGATGGCACTTCCTTCTAGGTCTTGGTGGTTTTGTCTCTGTGTCTGTTTGGCTCTCTGGCTGTTTGATGATTGGGTGTGTGAAAAGTCTGAGATTTGCTGTTTTTGGATATTTTATGTTGGTTTTTTGGTTTTTTCGGTGTTCAGTTGGCATCTTGCATTCTTTTAGGTCTCGGATGGCTTAGTGCCGATGTGCCTTTGATCATTTTAATCTTTGTAATCCTTTATAAAGATTAATAAATTCTTTTTGTTTAGCAAAAAAAAAAGTTTCTTCTATCCTGTCGTGTAATTAACCTATTTATTAGATTGTTAATCACAAATTCTTCGGAAAACTTAAGCTTTAATATAGAAAGAATGGTGATTTTATTATCTATATTCTCAACACACATACACTCTTAAATATACCCGGACTCTCATCTATAAGCGGGCTAAGTACATTCAAATACTTTAGTTATCAAACAAACAAACAGTGAGAGTGAGAGATCCGAAGAGACATGATCGATCTATTAAAGCTTTTAGAAAGAGTGATTGCTTGTATTGTTTATGTTGCCAACACTATTTAATTTTAGCAAATGCTACAAGGTGCTCTGGGACACAAGTTTGGGGCACTAGTTAGGGGCATTTTAAATGCTTTAATTACAGTTTCTTATACCCATTCCAACATCTACTAATAATGACATTGAAAATATAAATCACTCTATTAAAAGAAGTCAAACAATATTTTGAATGACAAAAATGACCATATGACTCTTCCCATTCTTCACTTTTTAAGGTGAGAAAAATAATTATTGTTTTGGAGGAAAATTTTAGTTCAACATATGACTCTTCATATGGAAGGACTGAGCGCCAAAACAAATATTACTCTATTTGGGAAGGAACTTAGGCGCCTGTTTCATTTTCATGAGAGCAAAATCTTTAGTTCCTCCGAGTTGAAGCAGTTTCTTTGCATAAGAGCAGGTGGAGCAATTTTTAGGAGGACTTGGCACAAGTTTCTTTCCATAAGAGCAGGTGGACCCCTTTTGTTTCAAACTGGAAAAAAAAATACCGTGTTCTCAAGTTGTCACAAATCGTGTTCTCAAGTTCGTTACATTCCTTTTCCTAAGGACATTACAAAGGTATGAATTTTTTTCTTGTGTTTATTTTCATATCTTTTTTAAAGTTATTTGGAAAGAATTTTTATATTATTTTACAAGACAGAGTTCTTTTTTTTGTTGTTGTTGCTATTTTCACCAAATATTGGTATTTTAATTTGTAGGACAATGAATGATGAATGTTTGGACAGTGAGTTAAACCAAATGAAAAGAAGAAATATTTTTGACTTGAATGAGATTCCTGGTGAAAGTGTCGAAGAGATGAACAATTTAGTAGAAAATGATTTTCAATCTTGTAGGCTCCCCTACCGGATGAAAATGTTGATATGCTCAACGAAGTTGGTTGTCCTCCGATTTCGAAAATGAAAGGTGGTCCGAAAAGAAAACGGGCGAAAGGTAGAAGGGAATTAAGGAGGGAAACAAACAAAGACTTTTAGATTGTGTAAGGGTATCAGACACAATTTTACTGCATGTCCGAAGAAGAAAAACATCATCGCTGGTTCACAAAAGAAGAAGAAAGTCACTTCAAGCGACATAGGATTGAATCATATATTTTGTGTGAAGTATTAGAAATTGGAGTTTTGATCAATTTTTATTTTGATTATCTCACCCGAGTTTTGTACGGTTGTTATACAACTGTAATTTTCTTCCTCTCTTTCAAATGTTAAAAATCGGAACTCCTAAATTTTTATTTAAGTGTTTGTGGTAGTATTATGCAATTGTTAATTTTCCTTATTACAAAGATATTCTAATGTTAGTTTTTTTTCACCATTGTTTTGATGTGGTTAACCCTAACTGTCAGCATGTTTCTCATATCACCAACTCCAAAAGCATTTTCCTCTCCTTGTAGCCGACAGGGAAAAAAAAAATCCCTTTGTATCTAATCTTTTTATTTGCACCAAAAAGTGAAAACCTTTCACCTACCTAATTTTTAAAAAGGAAATAAGGGTAGCATTGTCACTAAGAAAAAGTATTACAAACATTTATGGGTAGCTTAGAAAATAGTGGTGAAAAGTAATACTTTGTGAGTACCCATAAACACAACTCATGAATTTCAATGTATTTATTGCACATAAAACATTTAAAGAACTCTAAATATGTGCTCCAAACTTATGCCCCATGGGCACCTATTAGTAATACCGTTTAATTTTATGTTGTCAACACTATGTTTTATTGCCCTCTCTTATGTCTCCTTGCTTGGTGTCTCAAAGACATCTCGAATTTCCAAGATTACTATATGGAGTAATTAATTAGGGCTTAATTAAATATTTACTATATGACCCATGCATGGAGGCTCGTATAGTACGTTCTAAATGTTTGGGATTAGCATTACTCCGCCAAATACAACCTTTACCACGCATGTTTTTTAGATTTTTGATTACAATATTATTAGTACGTACTCTGATTAATTAAGGGTAATTACTTGGCGCTATTCTGGGGTTTGCTTTTGTGAATGGCTTGCCGTAAATAGTGCCCACGTACGTCTCATAATTAAGTTGACTCCCCCCCGCCCTTCTCCACTGTTATGTTTTTCTATGTACTAATTTAATAATAATAATACATGGATTTGGTAGTTACATAATTAAATTTCGTTAGATTCTGGTTTGCGAGGTGTCGAAAAAGGGTTCACCAAACTTTGAATAACACTGTTTTGTTTTCCTTACTGCTATTAATAATTGTCATGCATGACTATTAGTACTACTTAATTATCTGAAGATCGAGTTCACACACTTAATTAATTAGAGTTAATTTATAGCTGATAGAAAATTTAAGCATTAATTTCATGAATTTTTTTGTTTATATACCACGTTCATAGGCACGCAAAGATATAGTTGCCTACGTACGTTTGCATGTTGGATTTATGAAAACACAACTCTTGAGGCTACTGGATCGACTTTTTTGATCGATCATTAATTTAGGACTCCAAAAATAGTCAGATGTTTGTAAGTTAATGTAGACATCCTGGTTTCCAAATAAAAAGTATCATATCACAGTAAAAAATAATCCTAGAGGTAGTGATTTTCACTCTTTTTTTTTTCCAGCTTTTTTGGTTCTTTTTTTTGTTGTTGATTAATTGGGTATCTAGGCCAGCTTACTTGCATGTTGACTAATCCTGAGAATCCAATCTCACCGTCCACTTGTGGGAAGCCTAATGAAAGTTGGAGAAAAGCTCTGTATGGACTAGTCTCTGAAAAGATCGAGTTGATAACGCCGAAGAGGTTTCGAACCTGAGAGCTTCGTAAAGAGTACTAAACCTGTAAGTATCAATCGGGTAGAACTAGAAATCTAATCTTCATTGGGCTAAAACAAAATTTATGTTATATATGAACTAAGAAGAGTTTTATAATTAATGTCCAGCAAACTTTACATAGATATACGTACGTAAATGTTCATAAATAAATGAAAGAAAAATACAAGAAATCGTACGCTATTAAATTTGTATCCTACTGAAGTTGTGCACCCTACGATGTTTCAATGGGTAGAGATCATTTATTATCAAAAGCTGTGTCGATATCTTTAACAAATTCTCTTTCAATGTAGATAATCATACAATGTGCAAGAAAATAAGGTGGGCTAAAATTGATGAGCTTAAATTTTACATTTAATTTTTTTTTGTTTTTCTTAAGTTCACATGGGCAATAGCCTAGACTAACCCCCGCCCTTGCTATCCTATGAAAGGTGTTGATGGATTTACGCAAGGCCAGGTGACCCAATACAGATTGTGGTTCAGGTTCATGCACGTACCAATATGTATGGCTGCGGTCGGATGACATCAATATATATAATAAGAGTAATCTGTCATGGACACTGCAACATGTTTATTATTTTATATATACTATAAAAAAAAACGACGTAGTAGTATTACGTCGCATGAGGCATGAGCAGTAAGAACATACATCATCCAAAAATTGACACCCTTTCCTCAAGTGTACACCCAATACTTTAATTGATTATGGGTTTGCAAATTGCCAAGTGTCCCTTAGCAAATTTTGTTCCCTTTATTTTGAAAAAAACCCTTCGGTTTGGACTAGAATTGCGGTTTACATTTGATAGAAACTCGTGGGTAGAACTCACTTTTAAAAACCGACTTACGAGGAAATGGTGCCCAAGAGTTTATATACACTAGACTAAGCTTATACTTAGGTGATATGGAACTTTAGCATTGTAACAACGGTTGTTTTGCTCACCCCTTAGAATCATCCATGGGACCACAACCCAATTGCACTAGTACTCCCTCCGTCCTAATTTATTATTCCTTTTTAAGAGTTCGTGCTATTTTTGAATTAATTATATCTTGTAATCTGTAATCATTTATTTCATTTTAAAAATATTGTTTAAAGAATATAATTGAAATTTATCAAATAAGATCCGTAGTGCATATAAAAATGTCTCGCCAATTGAAAAATATAAACAAATTTTTATTCGATTAGGATACAAATTACAAAGAGAGACATAGACAGAGGGAGCATTTGGGCTCGGGATGAAAAAGGCTAGACAAGGCCCATAGTCCAAATACTTTTAATGTCGTCCAGAGCTATGCCTAATGTCCAGTATCTGGAAAATTTTGGGCTTGGATCAAAGCCCACGACAGATGTGGTATCAAAATTTCAGCAAGCTTACGCATAGCCGCATAGGTCATGGACCCATGCATGTGCGAAGATGGACAATTTTCAAGCTAGCTCATGTGACCCAGAAAATTTTCGGTACTGGATGGGTATATCTCACATGCTATCTGATCGAATATCGATGATCCAAGCTGCTCAATATGATTATAACGTGATTTTAAGGGTACCCACGAAAAATTAACAAAAAAAATGACAGTGAATGACTTAATTTGAGCAGTTTTTTATTGAACTATTTAGTAAAAAACCGTTCAGATAAAGCTTTTTCCAGTCATTCAGACGAAAAGGGGCGTTTTGATTAACGAAATATAACGTTGGTAGTAAAATTGATTTTTTTAAAAGTTTGGAAGTCTAATTGAAATTTAGAATAAATGTTGGGGGTATTTTGAAAATTTCCCTTTGTTTTATTAAACAAAGTTTGAAAAATCGCATAAAACATTATGAATCAAAAGATGTACGCAATTTAAAATGACATGCATTCCTGAAAGTACTAAGACCCTGTTCCAGAACACCTTCTTAAAAAATAAGTATTTATTTTATATTTTCAAACTAAAAAATAACATAATAAAAAATAAATTTTTAATTTTTTTTGCATCGTATTAAAGATTTCAATGAGATCTATCAAATAATATTCATATTGATTGAAAAATTATTTGGGTAAGCACATAATTTTTTAACTTAAAATTGCATTCTTAAAAAATAAACATTTATTTATCGTCGTAGAACGGGGCCTAAATATTATGGGACGAAAGTCGTTTATTTTAATTGAAATTAATACTCTCTATCTGTCGTCTTGGAAAAAGAAAAAAAACATTGCAATAAAGAACTTAAGCCTACGGTTCAGGTTGCGGTTGATTTACACGAGTTTATCCAATAAACGGTTTTTGCCCAATCAAACACATAGACCGGGAACATAGTCAGTTTTCAGTCCGTGTATTTGATTGGGCAAAAAAAAACACACAGACTGGGGGACTATACTGTGCAACCGCTGGCGAGGCTTTTCCGGCATCGGTCTGACGATTGGAAACGTTCACCGCGTAGAGCTCATCGAGTTCGACATGTGCACCAAAAAATCAGCTCGATCAAATATCATTAAGTGCCTCATTGGAATACAAATAAGTTGAAAAAAATGAATTCAAAAGTTTTGATCCAATGTTTCGTATCAATTAGGATTCATTTTCTTTCAAGTTATATGTATTCCGATGAGGCACTTAACAATATTTGATCGAGCTGATTTTTGGTGCACATGTCGAATTCGATGAGTTCTACGCGGTGAACGTCTCCAATCATCGGACCGATGTCGGAAAGGCCTCGCCAAAGCTGCACAGCACAGTCCCCGCCTCCCAAACACACATTGGCCTTGTTTTGCTAATTAGTAAAATAAATATTTGTTTTTTGAATCAAATATAATGTATTGAGAGGGAATGGCCGTCTTGTAAAGATAAAAATAAATATTAAAAAGATAAGAATCTTAGCGTAATGAGGCCAATCCCAGCCAAGACAACCCGAACTAGTTGGCATTTATAAGGAGATTTGGGATTAGAATTTACATCCATGGTGCTGGATTGGAATTTTTCTTAAGCCCAGCTATTCAATGAGAAGAATACGGAAATATTTTGGAAAATGACGGCCAATGACGTATTTTGATAATTAATACATGCCAAAGACATTTTCAGTATTAACAAATGTTCTTAGCATGTATTAATTATCAAAACATGTCCTGGACCGTCATTTTTCCGAAATATTTCTTGAAACTTACCCCGGCCTGGGCTGTATATGGGGATCAATTCATCTCCAGATTCCATCTCTCCATAACCTTCCATACTCTCCTTATGACTCCCACTCCCAAGCCGACACCGAGAGCCTGGGCTGTATATGGGGATCAATTCATCTCTAGATTCCATCTCTCCATAACCTTCCATACTCTCCTTATGACTCCCACTCCCGAGCCGACACTGAGAATCAGAACACTTCATCTTGTACGCAAAACTTTCAGAGTTTCAATTAGCTACGTTCGCGAAAAATAAGATTCATCGAACATTTATAAATGCGTAAAGAAATCACGTAATTTTTTTTTTTTGCTAAACGATAACCGATGATATTAGAACTCTAACAAAAGATTACATCAAGACAAAAACTCATCATTTGACAAAGGACCAAATACCAAAGAAGGCAGGAATTCATCCTACAAACTATATCCCAAACTAGCTAAACCTTTTCCTGCACGCTGCAGTGATTAATAGGTGCAGTCCTTTCTCTTCTTTAAGACTTCGTTCCACTTTATCTAAAAATCTTCTTTTTTAAAAAGAAGGTAATTTCAAAATTAAATATAACAAAAATTAAAAAAAAATTATCAATTTTTTTTGCACCGTTTAAAAGATCTCAATAAGATCTATCAAACAAGATCCATATTTGTAGAAAAATTATTTGCATAAACACATGATTTTTAACCTTGAAATTTCCTTCTTTTTCAAAAACCCACTTTTAACAAAAGTGGAATGGGCTCTAAGTATCCTCCTTGACTTTGGATGAAGATAGGGCCTCAATTAACTAATCAGCCCAAATCCACACACACAACACATATTTTACTACAAGTCGCACGTTAAAATGGGTCATAATCCATTTAAGTCTACATAAAATGAGTCTCTATTAAATTATAAATTAGATCAACGCCATATTAAATGCTCGAATCATTCAAAATCTGCATATTTGACACCCTTGGACGAAAACGAAATCTAATTCATGTTTTTTGTTTGGCCAACAAATTTTACCAAATTTGTAAGAACTCGTCTCTGTGGTTTGGTTTGTAAGAACTCGTCTTTGGGGCTTGGTTTGTTTGTTTAATTAATGGTTAATTTACCAACTTTTTTCTTTCACAAAGTTGATTATATGTCCTTTACTTTATTTTTCCCAAGATGGAATAGTATTTTGAATTAAAGTTTTAATCAAAACAACGAAATAATTGTTCACATAATTTCATGAACACTCACTTAAACTGTGGAAGTCAACGTTAATAGTATTTCGTTTTCGGCATGTGTGTACAAAATTTTCTTTCAAAGAAGTATAAAAACAAAATTTGACCATGACTGCGATTATCTTAGCACTAGGAAGTAGGAACCTTCATTTTCACATTTGACCACACGTCTAAAAACAACCGTTAGACGAACTTGGGAGTATATAAGGGAGAGAAAACAAGTTTGGATTTGTTCTGTTTTTTTGATCCCATTAGACTTTGTTCGTTGAATTTACATTTTTTATTTTAATCAGAGGTAAACAGTATTCGATAAAATAATCAAGTAATAAACCTGGCTGAAAGAATCTACCTCCTTCGTTTTGAGATTTTTGATTTTAATTTGTAGGTAATATAGAGAAAAATAAAATAATAATTAAAAATAAGGGTAATAATTGAAGAGAGATAAAGAGAAAAAATGAAAGTAATGATTGAAGAGAAATAAGATAATGACTAAAATTCAAAACCCTTAAACGAATGGGTTACTCAAAAGTCAAAACTATAGGTAAATGTCTCCAATAAAGTTTCTCTATCTTTTTCTTTTTACTCATTATTTTAAAAACTTCTCTCAAAACATAAAATGAACAGAGTCATGTGATTGTCTAAGTGGTCTTGGCTTGGAACTTATATGTTTGTTTCTTCCTAAGGATTCAAATTCAATTTTCTTTGCCAGTAATTTTTGGGGGCCACCTCACCGCATGCGTAAGTGCGTGAAATTGATCTGGGTGAAGTTGTATAGATTAGTCCGAGATAAGTGCAAACTGATCGAGACATCCTTCATTATAGGAAAAAAAAAAAAACCTGGATGAAAGTATGAACATACGGAGTATGTAAAATTTTACAAACGTAAAAAAAATTTCGTTAGTACTCCGTATATTAATGGCCCAACAACCGATGTCAAATCATACCAACCGTTCTCGGAGCGTGTGGTCCCTACGAACCCCTCACAATGTTGATCCCGATTCGGAATCCCTGCGCGTGTGGAAAAGGGCAAATTATTCAAGGCCACGGGAACCATCACGTGTTCAAACTTTTTTTTCACCAAATATTTGTGTGGTCGCTATCACAAAAATATTGAAAATGCACAAAAATATATGATAAAAAAGAATTTGTGTCACTGTCACGTGATAATTTAGAAGCAGATGGCTCCTGTCCTATATTCAAAAGTGGGCCTAGTCCAATTTTTTCCCCTATTTGTGGGCCTTTTAAAATTCACAATAATAATTAAAATCGTTCATATTTTTAAACTTGTTAACAACATAATCTATGTGAAAAAATCACGTTGATTGTTTGATGTGGTAGTTTTGAAAAGTAGGTTCAAATTAAATTGTTAAGCGGGTTGCAATCTGCACACCTTTTTTTACGAGATTAATCCATTTCAAAACTATATCACATGGTATGTAATCAATGTGATTTTTGACGTGAGTAATGTTTTCAGAAACATGTAAAATATGAACAATTTTGATAATTATTAATAGCCCGGAAAGGGCCCCACAAAGGGGCAAACTGGACGGAAGTGAACGCTTGAAGACTGGACTGGACCTGCCATCCTCAGGGGCATGGAAAAGGAAGAATTTGAACCAGAAATCCCACACTTTTTTTTTCCCCTTCATCAGCCGGAAGAAGACAATCCGCCTCGAAGCAGCCGCGCAGTTTCTCCGTTTCTATATCTGCTCATAACGTATTCAATACGTGCAGCCGTAATCGTCCTCTCATCTCCTCCATTTTTGTAAATAAATCTGTCCTGTTCACGGTCAATACCCGACGGCGACGATTCAGCTTAACCAAACCGCGTTTCTCTCTCCCCTCTTTTCTGTCTCTCTATTATTCCGGATCTACATTAAGTCATTCAATCATTAGAGAGCAGCTGTTCGCCAGTTCCTCCCACTTCTATTGAATTTTCCGGGAAAATTTTCTCCGGGTGAGTTTTCTTTCGTCGTTGTGAGTTTCTCGACTGTTTCTCCTGTTTAAAATTGAATTGCGCCCCAGCCTTTCCAATTGGGTTGAAATGCTTTCCTTTTGTTGACAGCTGATCAGTTTTTTATTCAGATAGGCTTGTTTCTTTGCGTATGGAAGTGTGATTACTCTCTCTGCTTTTTCCGGAGTTGTTTTGTGAATGTCTCGTATGTAATTTTCATGACGCTTTGAAATAGG
Source organism: Rhododendron kiyosumense (assembly GCA_019656275.1). Classification (NCBI taxonomy): domain Eukaryota; kingdom Viridiplantae; phylum Streptophyta; class Magnoliopsida; order Ericales; family Ericaceae; genus Rhododendron; species Rhododendron kiyosumense. Next base: position 605,386 of record BPLS01000172.1, on the reverse strand, counting down.
TGAGTATTTCGGAAAATTAGTTGAAGTAGGGTCTCTCAAGAAGATTTTACGTTGCACAAGCATGCAAATTAATCGAAATCTCTAATGTTCTTCTTTGATTTTGACCAAGACCTGTTCATCAGGAAATGGAATCCGTGGTGTAATTAGATTAAAAAAAAATATAATGTAGTATGTACATCACATGTCATGCATGCCATGAGATTTCGAAAAGGATCATTTATAACTAAAAACAAAACCATACAAATTGAAGTTCCTAATTTTAATCCTTTGGCAATTTCGGTGGAACATAATTTTGACTGCTTATCGATGACTTACTTGAGCCTAGCATGAGAGCAACTTGTGTGCAACTGAATTAGTTAGGAACCTGTTTTTACGATTTACGAAGAGAGATATGGCCCATTCTTATGGTTTTGAGAGATTAATCAGAGTGGGAGAGGGCGAGAAAATGGTTGATTTTCTTGCAAATGTGTGGAGGTTCAACTCTCGTAATGCGTGGGTGCAGAAGTTACAACATGACACCATTAAGGTCATACCTTAGCTTTCCATAATCCATAGTCTATCTTTGCACGAAGGTCCCACCAAGCTGTCATTGAATTCCCCATGCTTTCATATTTATGAGTTCTAAAGCTAATATTTTTGATCAAGTATTCAGCTTGCTATCTGAATTGAAGTAGACTACTAGGTTTTCATATGATTTAGATTGTCGGTGACTTATATTATGTGCGTTGGGAAAAAGAAATCCTCTGTAGATTTGTGTATAATTTATATTGACAGCGACTTAGTGGATATCTTTTCATTTTACTGATGTTGTCTTATACTTAGTTATTCATTCATATTTCCCGAACTAAACAATTGACCATTAAATTTGATGTCCATTTGAATAATCTATTGTGCAATCTGTTATGGTAACATGCAATTGCTTTTCATTTGCTTCTGAACCAACAGTGCTTGGAGCCTGTTGCATTTCTATTCTTCGGGGATCAGTAGCTGTCTATTTGTCAACTCAGCTTTATCATATTTTGACAAGGCAAACTTTTTCCCCACGTATTGTGGGATGTAATTAATTCTTTCCAAAGCTATTAGTATCTGGTTCCAGACGCCCAGTAGGATTATTACAATTTGGTCGAGTATGCTGCTAGATGGAAGAGTATTTCTGGTTTCTCATAGTTTTACAGAAGCTTATAACTGGTAGTTAATTACTCAAATTTGATGACTAACGGTATTGCAGTTTGAGTCACCTATGGCTGATTATAATCCAGAGTCTGACTCCGAGAAATTCTTGAAGCAATTCTGCATTCCCAATTACATACTTGATCCTGACTCAGAGAGAGAGTTTCTCCCAGATGTACCAACATGCCCAATACTTGTGTTCATCAACTCCAAAAGTGGTGGTCAGCTGGGTGGGGATCTTCTTGTCACATATCGCTCTCTACTAAACAAAAATCAGGTGTTTTGGCTGTTTGTGAAGTACTGTCAGGATTTAGGAGTTTCTAATGCTGCTTTTTGATCAGTGGACTTCGACATAGAGAAATTGGATCTATTTCAGAATGCAGCTTACTTTCACTTTAATGTTTTTAGGTTGTTGATTTGCTGGAAGAGGCTCCCGATACTGTGTTACACAAACTGTATCTCAATCTAGAAAAGCTCAAGCTAAACGGTGATGAATTGAGCCCTAAGATTCAGGAGAGATTGAGAATCATTGTGAGTTTTACGAATTACGAGTAAAGGTTTGGTTATTGTTTATAGTGTCTTATAGGAAATGATGTCAAGTCTTTCAATATATCTAACATGGAAGTAGCTGATTAGGTTGCAGGTGGGGATGGAACAGCTGGATGGCTTCTTGGAGTTGTTTCAGATCTCAAATTATCTCCGCCACCACCAATTGCCACAGTACCCCTGGGGACTGGAAACAACCTTCCATTTTCTTTTGGTTGGGTAGGAGATCCTATATTCCTAATAGAGTACCATTAATGTGGAAGTGTAATCAGTAATTGGTTACTATTATGTTTCAATTTATTAGGCGCCATACCATTTAACTCTGACTCTTCAACTCCAGTTTATGCTTTTCTTGGTATTACTCTTAAAGTAGCTTCTTCAGCTTTAGCCACTCAAAATTTTGATATTCGTTCTCATTTCTATGGTACTTTTGGAAATCCTTTTTGTTATTAGCATTACAGCACTTGAAGCAGGCAGTCAGAAATTGAGTAGAAAGCAGTGCAATGTTTATAGTTGTTTCCTACTTTTTCATTTTTATTTTCTTTCTTGTGTCACCATTTTTGTTACATTAAGGAAGATTGTGAAAATCAACTGAGAATGAATTTGCATTAACCACGTGTTCGTTGATACGTCTCATTGACCATGTTTCACTTGCCCAGTCATATGTTTTAATGTAGGGTTTTGTGAAACCTTTTGAAACTAATATGTGGTCAATAACATTTATGGTTTAACAGCCCCCCCTTTTGTATCTATGTCCACAGATGATGCGAGTCCAACATTCTTACTCTTGTCAATTAACGTAACATAACCTTTTTCTGTTGGTCTATATAAGGGATCTGATGCTGAAAAGTTTGGAGTTAATAACTTGCAGGGAAAGAAGAATCCCGGGACAGATCGTCATGCTGTGGAGTCATTCTTGCGTCAAGTAACACAAGCCAAAGAAATGAAAATAGACAGGTTCCCATTTCACTCAGCTTCTCCTTGTCAGTTGATAAGCAAACACTCTTAATCCCATTGAATTGATTTATTTGCACCCTTCAGGTGTTATATTCATTATTCTACAGCAAACTAATTTTTCCTGTAAAGTAACTTTGAAAAGAAAGTGGAAATGAAAAACAACTACAATTCACTGCTAATTGTATGCAGGTTCAAGCTGATAAAAAAAATATTGTATGCAGGTTCACTTATATGATCCTCTAATTTTAGAATCATAATTCGGCTGCCCATTTTTGTGCTGTCATCTTCTTTCGTTTTTAAGTAGTTACTGATCCAATACAATTAGAATCGACTTGAAATTCACAATAGTTCTTTTCATGTCTTAGACTATGTTATAGCGACAGGTTTTCTTAATATATATTTGTGATTCTTTTGCTAGTTGTTCCTACATGTAATATTATTCAAGACCTGGTGGTGCCTTTGCATCCTTTACTCCAAAATGCTTCAAAAACATTCATCACGATCTTGATTGAATTGAATAATTTTTCTTCCAGCTTATATTTGCATTTGAAAATGATTTCCCAAATTATTAGATATTTGAAGACTAATGCTCATTGTTCTGCTCCATTAAATTTGTTATCTTTTATTTTTATTTTTTTATGTTTTTCCTAATACCTTTCTATTTTTCACCATGTTCCAGTTGGCACATTCTGATGAGGATGAGAGCTCCAGCTCATGGTTCCTGTGATCCTATTGCCCCTCTTGAGTTGCCACATTCTTTGCATGCATTCCATCGGGTAGCTTCAACAGATACACTCAACAAGGTAAGAGAGTCAGCTTTACCTTTTAGTACCCAAATAAGAATTTTACAAATACTTCATGTAGCAGTTAGTTAAAAAATCAGGAACCGTGACTTTTTGTAAAATTCTTGTCAATAGAAAGTGTACCGTATAATCCTGACTACTACTTCCTCGTGTTGTTTTTAATTTTTGGGGTTCCTTGTTGTGCTTTATCCCTCTTCATCATTGTAGTCCTTTATATGCTAGGGTTACAGGTGGTACTGGTAGTTGAAATGGGTTGAATATAGGGTATATACCACTGTATTTAACATGGAGTTTGCAATTTCTGAAAATTCAGCAGATGCCATGTCCCACGATGATGAGAGTGTACTTAGTGTAGAGATTGGATGTGGGGTAAAATTGCAATGGAGGGACAACATATAAGAATCATAAATTTGATGAACAGATTCCTTTGTTTGTAATGTGCCAAAACCTTGAGGACACTTGCAAATTGAAATAGCCTAACCTAAACTACAGGTTACCTAAAGTTTCAAACAATGAAGTTAAAAGCACAAGATGTATTTGTTTGGGAAAGAGACTAATCAGAATTCCTCTATATTCTTATGGATACTGTTTGGATGCTTCTCAGGAAGGTTGCCACACTTTCCGTGGAGGATTCTGGAACTACTTCAGCATGGGTAAGTGTATTTTTGGTCTCTAATGTATCAGTGCTAGAACCTACGAGGTTGTGTTGTTTATTCCTGGCAATCATCTTATTTTCATTCTGAAAGATCTATTATTTCCAAGATTATCTGTTGTGCAATCTCTTTGTCATTGATACCATCCCTGCCCCTCGGGGTTACAACTAAAGCAACAATTAAACCTTCTCTGACCATCTTTTGGTGTCCATCATGTCAATCTAAGCTGATACTACCCGAGACTTAGATTTCTGACAAGTTTTTGGTTGTTCATCAAATCTGGGAAAATGTAGGATAGCAAGGTCTTTAAAAAGTAGGTTTATAAAAACTGGCTACCTCCTATAATTGTCATCACTTTTTATGGCATAGTATGTAACAGATTATTATCAGCCACTCGATTTGAAGACTTTCTCTAGAGATTGTAGGTTTTATAACCAACAAAATAATCCTCCATGTGCATGCATGATGGCTTTGCTGGTGCATGATAGACTGATAGTGATGATCATGTGCATCTGGTTTATCCTCTTATTAGTTGCAACTTGCAAATTTGACAGTTTATCTAAGAATACAGTTGTATTGCATCATAGTCATCTGAAGTTTGCCTTTTCAGTTATATTGCATTGGAACCATTGGGGATTTTAATGTTAAACTTTTTTACCTGTTTCTTCCTCACTGATTTCTTTTGTGATATATTGCTTGCCAAGTCTGCAACTAGCATTTTACTACCTCTTGTGGTTTTTGACACGAGATATGAGTAGTTTCTTATTTGCAGGTATGGATGCTCAAGTGTCCTATGCCTTTCATTCCGAGCGAAAGTTAAATCCAGAAAAATTCAAAAACCAGTTGTCTAATCAGGTATGGCAATGTTATGTGCACTGTTTGCAACATCTTCAGACTGTTGGGAACCACAAGACTGCAGTATAAGTAAACTGATGTTTTCACATTTTGAACTACTTGATAAAGATTGTGAAACATATGTTTATCTAACTTTGTTAAACTAGTTTTCTACTGTCTAAAAATCTCAAGTTTCAATCTTCTTACGTCATGATATGACTCAGCTAAAGACATGTAGTAAATGGTGTGTCTGATGTTGGTGTGATAGTAAATATCATAGTGAACAAACTAGTTACGATGACACCTATGCAAGGATCTAAAGATGATATATCTACTAGTTGTTCTATTTGGGGCGGGGTGTAAACGTGGTATAGAGATTTTACCAGTTACCATCCTTTAGTTATCTATTGGTTGAGTCATTGGGATAGAATCTATCGAAATATCGTGCAAATGCATTCGTACGAACCTATGTTCATGGTAAATGTGGTTGTTTAAATGAGAATTTTTTACGAAGATACATTGAAGCAGTTACTTTCATCAGTTAAACAGGCCTCTTGACATTCTATGGTAAAAAGGTTGTAGCTAGTGCAAAAGGCTTCAACTTTTGACTTGAAGCAGAAGTAAGTAGGCAGCCTTCTCCCCTTCATTTTTTGAGAGATTGATTCCCATGACTCTGCGTCACACAGCACTGGGGGCAGGGACCAATTTCCATCGCTCCACGCCACGTCCTAAAAAAAAACCATCCCTATGCATACTGAAATTCTACTTTTTCATTTACAATTCCTGTTAAATAGGAATTTGCTTATGCAATATGATGTAATTATTCATCATGCTTCAATGATGAGATATATGCGGAATATGGGTTCATACTCCTGATTTGAATAATTCTAGGGATATATTATCAGTTATGAGCCTGGTCTGGCTTTTGCATAGTCTAGTGTTAAGTTTCTTGTATTTAGGAGTTGCTACCTTTCTTTTGGTTCTGTTCAGAGTACTTACGCGAAGCTTGGATGTACACAAGGATGGTTTTGCGCTTCTCTTACACATCCTTCTTCAAGGTTAGTGTATTGCGTATAATAACAAACTTTGATATGCTACCTCCATCCCAAATTGTTTGCATGGTCCGCAAAGGAAAGTAACTTAAAAATAATACATTTTTTCACTTAAAAATAAAAAAGATTGCATCATTCAATAGGTATCAATGAGTTCTATCGGTTTATGTAGTTTTTTTTTGGATTTTTGGTTGAAAAAAATGAATTATTTTTAAGTCTTCGTTTGGCGGACCGTGCAAACAATTTGCGACAAAGGTAGTGTAATCTATGAAAGAAAACTTTGGTAATGAAACTCCTTTTAACACCTCTTGTTGGAAAAGTTTGGGTTCTCTAGTTTAATATTTTTATTATATTTTATTTAATTGTAACCTTCAAATAGGTAATAATGATGCCATGGTTGTCTGCATTGCATTTGTTGGCTTTGAACACATTATATATCTTAGTGGAGATGATTTATTTCTTTTATGCTGTTGTCATAGATGTCATTATTTTGATTATCTAGCTTCTAGTTGTGTTGTCTTAACTCTTAAGTCAAATATAGGATCTTAAGTCAAATATAGGATTTGTGACAGCTTATGTCTTGCAAAGTCACCATGACTCAGTTTCTTTTTTTTTCTTTTTCTTTTTCTGGTCAATCGGAAATTGTCATGACTCAGTTTTGTATGTATGTTTCGTACGGAAATTCCACCCAACTTAATTTTTGGAAAGTACCTTTATAACTCTTGTTGTCTTATGTTTCGATGAACTCTTGTCTAAATGCTTATGATAGTAACATGTAAGCTGCGTGTGGTCTCAACCTTCGCTGTAATCTTTGTTCATGTTTTGTCCTTTCTACCCCAGCTATGATCATATAATCTTGATTCTTGTATTGTCCTAGTTTCCCCTATGATTATGACAACTTATGCTAGAAAACTGCTTAATTGTTCATATCCAAGAGCAATAACTGAAAATACATGGCGACTTTGTAAATGTGAGGGTGAGTCAATACAATATTAGGGCATTAAGACAGTGGCTTAAGAAAGTTGAGCTGAACAACTTCAATGCGAAGTTGTCTGTATTTGTTGCCTCAGTGGGCTATGAGGGTCACAGCATTTGATGTAGACCTAGATGTACAAGATGTTTGATGTGCATTGACATTTACTTTTTCATATGATCATATGATGGGTATGTTTTAGAGGAGCAGAGTTGTGGTGTGTAGTGCATGGAATGCGCTATTTTGAGGATTCCACTTTGTTCTTTTACATGTTTTGAATTTTTTTTCACTCTTTGCACGGTTCTCAATAAGTTTCTCTATCTATCTCTCTCCACTCATTACATCATAAAAAATTCTCAAAACTTCAAACCAAACAAAGTGATTGCTTGTCTTGGGTTCATCAATGTTGTTGGATCTTATTTTCCATTTGACCAAAAAAACAAAACAAAATGTTGTTGGATCCTGTAATGATGTAGATGTAGTTTTCGTAGTCCATTTTGCTTTAGTTATTTATCTTTTCTTCACCATAACAATTATTCTCTACGCAGGAACATAGCACAACTTGCGAAGGTTAAGATCATGAAAAAACATGGTGAATGGGTGGACCTTCCCATATCTCAGAGGTATATTGGTGATTCATATTTTTATTTTTCAGCAGTTGAACTTCACAACATGACATTGAATGCTGCTTAGTGCTGACTACATTGAATGAGGGATTTTCTCTCCACTTCATGTGGCTGTCCTTCATCTTGCATTTCGTTCTGAATATTGATTAGTAACTCTAGGTTTCGGTTTGAAAGTCATG
>BPLS01000172.1:582941-597583 GCA_019656275.1 Rhododendron kiyosumense | reverse complement strand
GTAATCTCCAATCTGCGGAAATATCAATCTAACTCTCTGCCCCCATCCACTGGAACCCCTTGATGGTTTTGATTTTGTATTTCTCATGTCCTTTGATTCAGTTATCTTGCTATAATCTTGTTAAAAACATAATATGAAACTGAACGAACTGTATGAATCAACTTGAGTAATCTCCAATCTGCGGAAATATCAATCTAACTCTCTGCCCCCATCCACTGGAACCCCTTGATGGTTTTGATTTTGTATTTCTCATGTCCTTTGATTCAGTTATCTTGCTATAATCTTGTTAAAAACATAATATGAAACTGAACGAACTGTATGAATCAACTTGAGTAATTTGACCTCTTGTTACAACCAATATCTTGTGTATTGACTTGCATTTTAAGTTCTTGGATCTGATTTTGAAGGGGATGATATCCCAGGATTTGTTTAACTGACTGTTTGTCTCTTCAACATACAGTATCAGGTCCATTGTGTGCCTTAACTTGCCTAGCTTCTCTGGTGGACTAAATCCTTGGGGAACACCAAATTCGAAGAAAAAGCGTGATGTAAGTACTCATTTTTTTTCCCTTTAAATCCTTTATTTTCTGCTGGCGGTGATGGATATTGTTTCAGCAACTGCAAATATATTTAATAACACTCTTTTCTGCTTCCTACACATTTGATAAGTGAAATTTGCTGCAACATGGCATGCAGAGAGGATTGACTCTGCCATTTGTAGATGATGGCCTTATTGAGGTTGTTGGTTTTAGAGATGCTTGGCATGGGCTTGTTTTGTTTGCTCCAAAAGGACATGGAATTCGACTTGCACAGGTTAGCAATGAAACTCCTACTGATGATAAACTTGGTATTAATTTTGTGGAATCTCGAGACAAACATGCTCAAATCATTTATGAGAAATAACACAACGTGAGATGAGTTTTGGCAAGTGATTCAGTGCTGAATGATATTGAGCAATCCAAATTTAAATTACAAGACACTGTGATGAGCCTTCTTCCTTGATGACCTTACTTAATCAAATCCATTTTCCTTAGGAGAGTACAAAACTTCAAGCATCTGCCATCGTAGATGAACTTTTTCAGAATTGTGCAAAGCAATAGACATTTGAGCTACATTAAGTTGTATGTTTGTGTCCAGAATGGTTGTCAGAACCCATTCCATTGTCCCACATCGGGGAAATGGGAGAAATTGTTGTGAAATATAAGGATTCACCCACCAGATACTGTATCACTTGAGGTTAACCTTTTGAGCCACATGATTAGGCTAAGGGTTAAGTAGGTCAGCTAGCGCGGGTCATTAAAATGGTGGCCACCTACAACAAATAACGAAATGGTCATCAGATCAAATAATCATCTTGCTAGGGACTGTGTGAAGGCAAGAAAGATCCTAGTATAAAACTCCAAAGTCATCATAGCTTAAGATATCACCCAAGAATCATGCCTATTGCTCTATATTTAAATTGTACATTTGTCCAGAAATGGTGGCCATGTGCAACAAACTAAATAAAAGTTTGTCAAATAATCATCTTGATAGGGACAATGCGGAGAAAGATCATCATATGATAACCCACAAAAGATGCCATAGCTTAAGATATCATGGAAAGAGTCATCCCTATTTTTACTCGGCTCATTTGTGTCATAGTTTAAGATATCATGTAAAAGCCATCCCTATGTTACTCAGGTGAATCAACTATTTGGAAGCAGAGACACGGTTTTGTTGAGTCTGAGTTACTTCCTTGAACCCACAAGTAGTTATTTCTAACATGGGACCATTCTTATTCGTGAAAGATTGCTCAAAGAAACAGTCACACTTCCGTGGTTGCCCATCCCATGAACTCACATTAAGGGCAAACTTACATAATCAAGATTTTCTCTATGTGTCGTTAAGATGCTTAACATAACCACATTCACCATGAAGTGCATGCTTAGATAGTGTATGACAACTTTAAGCTCTGTTAACATATGCTTGTTACCAAGCCCCAACAAGCAAACATGGCAGATAAGGCAGTTTTAGTGTTGTTTTAACAATTTTATCACCCCATGATGTGTTTTTCTTCTTTCTTGTAGGCACACCGGATCCGGTTCGAATTTCACAAGGGTGCAGTTGACCACACTTTCATGAGGATTGATGGGGAACCCTGGAAGCAACCCCTTCCAGTTGACGATGACACTGTTGAGGTAGAAATCTCTCATCATCGCCAGGTGACAATGCTTGCCACCCATGATTGCAGATCCAAAAGCGTACATGACCCGTCATCTCCTACCAGTCATGATTCCGATGGGGATAGTAGTGAAGAAGACGCTGCAGAAGAAGAGCGGAGGAAGTTTGGGGCAGCGGAAACTTTCAAGATCCCAGATGAGGTCGACATTTCTCATCTCAGTTGAATTAACCATAATCGTTAACTTAGAATCTCTCAATTCGTGGGAAATTATATTCATTTGTTGGATAGAATTCCAGTTGTAATTGGACTTTGGCACTGCTTTAGTTCTCAAGAAATGATCCCGTGGTGGCCTTACATAGTTCTCACCGAATTACATGGGGACATCAGGGAGTAACCTAGTCGTACGCGTAATGAATAATGATAAAAATCAAGTTCTGGTTTATGTCTTCAGCACAATAAGGACCGAAAAAGTTGTGTATCATGATTTTTGAACAACTGGTTGTGTAAGGTTTGCATCATTTCAGGTACGCAACTGACCGGCTTTTGGAGTCTAAACGCGCACACACGCATGCACACATTGAGAGAGAGAGAGAGAGAGAGTGAGTGTGTGATATTATCTTACAATTGGGAAGAGAGAAAATAGAAGGAAGGTTAATATAAACTTTTGAAAAACAAATTCTAGCCAAGAGAGGGGTTGGGCCAGAACCATGGTGCACAAAAAAAGTTTAAACATGGAAAAATTCAACAATTGACCGAATAATGATAAAAATCAAGTTCTGGTTTATGTCTTCAGCACAATAAGGACCGAAAAAGTTGTGTATCATGATTTTTGAACGACTGGTTGTGTAAGGTTTGCATCATTTCAGGTACGCAACTGACAGGCTTTTGGAGTCTAAACGCGCACACACGCATGCACACATTGAGAGAGAGAGAGAGAGAGAGTGAGTGTGTGATATTATCTTACAATTGGGAAGAGAGAAAATAGAAGGAAGGTTAATATAAACTTTTGAAAAACAAATTCTAGCCAAGAGGGGTTTGGGCCAGAACCATGGTGCACAAAAAAAGTTTAAACATGGAAAAATTCAACAATTGACCTGTAAGCAGGATCATATAAGGTAAGGGACCCAAAATAATACAATTAACCGCAAACCGCCTTTGCTGCAAGAAGGCTCAACCTCAAATTTCAACTATTACCTCAAAATAAAAGAGAAATTACAGGGTTGAAGCTTGCTGGGGGTTTATCAAGAAATGAAACAGAATGCATCACCGACCTGCATAATGGTAATGACCCAAGCATTTTGCAACTGCCGCACTGGCCTTTTGAGATTCCACCCTCTCTTCCCTCTTCTTCTTCTCCCTGAAAGCCAAGCGTATTTACTAAAGTTATGACGCGGAAACTAATTTCATACAAGCAATGTGTAAGAACTTAGAGATCTGTGAATGCCTAGATGATTATTGGAACGAATTTTGGATACAAGATATCACACCATTGATGCTTCAGCTTAAGGGCCTGACCATTTAACTGGTTCGAGATTTAACCGATCAATGCGGTCAAGAAACTGCTTCGAATGTGCACTCATGATGAGGGGTGTGTTCGTGTGTGTTTTTTCTTTCTCGGAGGGTTGTGTGCGTTCTCTCTGCATTTTGTGTGCCGACGACGGCTTTTACCATGACTTTATGCAGATACATCGATTCTAAACCATGGTAGGAAAAATAAACTGAATTTGGAATTGGAAGGAAAACAATTTAAACCTGTCCACGTATTCCTTAAGGAGCTCTTTGGCTTGAACCAGTTTCGACAGCAGATTACGGTATACATCAAGATCCCGATCCACACTTCTCTTGTTTATGTTCAATGCAGCACAAAGCTGTTGCATACAAATAGGTCATGAAATTTAGCGAGATTTATATATGAAACTCATAAGCATATAGAACTATGGTCACTTCTGTGATTTCGGAGCATAGTAGTGAGAGATCCATAAAAAAGTGCCAAGTGTACACTAGTGATGCTATGCTTAAAGATCAAGTAGTGGGGAAGCCATTCCATTGTTAAAAGCTTACCGCTCAAGTCATACACCTACTTCGTATAGAATACATCAGGATAATTCAATTATTCAACAAACAAATTTAGATGTAGTTACTGAAAAAAATAAACGCAAATGACCATATTGTCTTTTTTAATATAAAGTACCAGACTACTAATCCTTAACATAACTTGATAACTGAGCATGCCACTAGGATCTGAAATTTGACAACCTGAACTATCAGACTACTAAACCCCCCTTCCAACAGAGTATCAGAAAAGCCCTTTCTAACATGTCAAGGATTGCTGTGAATGTTTGCAATACCTGAGGGTTGACCGAGAATTAGCTCCTACTTATGGTCAAAGATAGCACCAATAACCAGTTACAAATACCAATAGGACATCCATCATGTTGAACTTGATTCTCCTTCTAGAAGAGGCAACTAAACATGCTCTTGAGCAGCTAAATTGTAATATTTCCCGATGACTTTGAAGGAGACTCCCAGAGCTAGGATTGTCCATAATAGAAATGAAGCATTAAATAAAGATTAGCTTGCATCATTCTAATCAAGAAGGCTTTGTGATTTGCTTTCCGGATGCATGTAGAAGATAAGATTACCAAGTGATAATCAAACCCAAAAATTTCATGTTTTCTAATGAAACACATACTTAGCACTTGAAAGAATGTCTTTCAAACTCAGGCTACAAAGAGCAATAGATAAACTCAATTTGGACAATGAATCAGAGTAAGATAGTGACCTAATGATATCAGCACCAGTCAACAATGATATTTGTCCCAGTTGAAAGACATCTACTATAAAATTGAACCAAAATTACAAATCATTGTAGATGCAGTACAGCAAGTAGATGAAGATGGCATCAAACAGTTCTCTGGTTTTATCTATTAATTTTGTCAAGCAAGATTGCAACAATACCAGAGAGGGTAAAATAGGACTTACCTGTTCTAAAACTGTGGGTTCAGTAGCATTTGACAACTCAAGAAGGCGAAACAGACCAATAGCAAAGAAACGACTGTAGCTGAAACTACCATCGCCCCTAGCTCTCTCTGCAATGTCTTTTAGCATGCCTTCAACTTCCCCTTCTCTCGATGAAAAACTTACTAAAGAACTAGCATTCTGTGCACTGGCCCATTCCTCCAACTTTTTTGCATCGTTTCTGGAGTGAATACAGAAATACAATCAGTCAGTCTAATGAACAGAAATATTAAAGTGAATCATTCATTGAAAAGTGGTACATTAGACAAAGAAATCCAAAAACAGAAAATAAAAATTAACCAAACCAAACCAAACCGAGCCTTACGTCCCAATCACTTGGGGTCGGCTACATGAATCCGTTTCCTCCATTGAGCACTGTTTAGGGCCACTTGTTCACACAAACCCATTATACTCATATCTTTGCACACTACAGCATCTAATGTCAATTTAGGTCTACCCTTTCATGTAACATTGCTACCTAGAACTATCTTATCCGCTCTCTTAACTACTGCATCTTCTGGTCTACGGCAGATATGCCCAAACCACAGCCTATTTTCCCTCAACTTCTCCTTTATAGCTGCTACACCTACCATCTCACGAACTGTTTCATTTCTAATTTTATCTCATCTAGTCTTGCCACACATCCAAAAAAAAAAACAGAAAATAAAAATTAAATAGTTTAAAATAGTTCCCCCACTTATTCAACTCTAGAATAAAGAGTTGATGAAATCTTGGGCAAAGTTCACTTTAACCCCCTGAGGTTTGGCCCATGTGCGGATACACCTCCTATGGTTCAAAAGTAACCACATAACCACCCTATGGTTTGTTAAATATTGCAATTTGACCCAAATCCGTCCTTTTTTACACCGTGTGAAACACGCGCATAATAAGTGTGTGAGGCATTGGGATATATAGATTTAGAACGATTTTTCCCTCAAATGCCTACAAAAACCCACATACTCTCTTCTCCACCAACAGACCATTTCTATTCATCTCTCTCCCCCTTTTGTCTCCTCTATTGAACCCGGCATTCCATCTCCTACGTCCATACTGTCCACCATTTTTTCCGGCAAACCTTGACCCACCGAGAACACCGCATGTTTCCACCATTTTTTCCCGGAGAACTCCATAGTTTCCGGAGAACCTTTAGCCATCACCACAAAAGCCCAACAACGCTTTCATCCTCGTTTTATGTTCGATTTTAGATTGTGTTTGATTTTGGACTGGGATTTTTGAATGGGGTTTGGTACATGGGATGGATTTGTTAGATTGAAGGAAGAAGATGAGGGTATATTAGACATTTTGTCATCTCTTTTAACGGCGTAAGAGCTGAACCGCCTTTAACAAACCATAGGGTGGTTATGGGCTCACTTTGAAGTTTGAACCATTGGGGGTGTATCCGCAAATGGGCCAAACCATAGGGGGTCAAAGGCCCTGAAATCTTCAGGTACTTAGATAGATGTCCATCTACTGATCACATTAGTCGTTTAGGAACTCATATTTCAATCCTAATGAACAACTGCCTTTTGCTCTCAATAGAAGGTCCATACAAATGGCACTCTATTACTAGCCTCCCATACTTTTAACCTGTGATGATGTGATCTTATGGAAATTAAAAAACATGGGTAAGTGGAGGCTAGAAAAGCAAAGGTGGAGTATCATTACTCATTAGAAATACCCGTGATGGAGCATAAGGGAAAAAATCGTTATTCTTCCTCAAGGGAAAATACATTACTATAACCAAACATTAGAACAAAATCCACATTTGACCAACCTCAAGGGAAATTAACCCCCAAACAGCGGTGAAGTGCCTACTTAAGGTTGGTTCAGGAAGAAAATGGATGGAAAACAAAGGGAGCAAACAAATTTAAAAATAGAGAGACCTGTATATGTCGGGGTCCTCCTTTAGTGCCCTTATATATGACTGGAAGATGGCCTCTCGATCTTCATCACTTGGGTAGCCTTCCATGAGTTGATCAAACACCGTAACAAAACCAAGGGCAAAAACAGCATCATAGCGATGCGTCCTCTTGTACCTCATCAGATGATGTTGGACAATCAGCTCCTGCAGCACAGTGTTGTAGATACTTGGAATTGGTCGTTTATAAGCATTCAAGAAATTGGACTTTGTTTCAGCGACGGTGGGCACATCTGAAACAAAGTAAATAAATGCATCATAAGATTCATAACAATGCAATAACAAATAAACTCACTAACATCTTTCACTCATTGTGTGGTCATGAGGTTCAAAAATTGTTGTCGGATATAGTGCAGGATGCTAGTACTCGAGTAGGAAGGAGCAGATCGTATATATGTAATTGAGCTCATTTATGCGACATATACATGTGATGTAGATGAGGAGGAGTGATATAGTTACGGACCTACGGGAGGGGGTAGCACTAAGGGGAAAACCAAACCAAACCAAACCAAACCGAGCCTTATGTTCTAATCATTTGGGATCGGCTACATGAATCATTTTCGTCTATTGAGCTCTGTCAAGGGCTACTTGTTCACACAAACTCATTATACTCATATCATTGCACACAACAGCAATTCAGTCTACTCCTCCCCATAGCATTGCTACCCAAAACTATCATATCCGCTCTCTTAACTACTGCATCTCCAAGTTTATGGTAGATATGCCCGAACAACCTTAGCCTATTTTCCCTCAACTTCTCCCCTATAGGTGCCAAAATTGAAGGTCGTACCGTGGTAGTTCATAAGGATCTAGGTAATTTGGACATAAAAAAACACAATGCCCTCAACAAAACTCAATGGAGAAAACAGATTCATATAGCCGACCCATTAATTGGGAATTAAGGCTTGGTTTGATTTATACATGTGAATTCATCAAAGTTCGTAAAATCCATAACCGCGACAACTAGAAGTAGAATGGAGAGGCAAATTTCATAATTGAAACGAATTCAACAATGCAGCTATCCAAATGCATGTTGAGAACCGCAAACTGTGTAGTCTTTGTATTCTAGCTGCGAATTACCAGATCTAAGTAACATCAAGAGACTAGGGACAAACATAGAGAACCACTGACTCTGATTCTGAATTAGAACCGGTTTCTGAAGATCGACTTCCCTGCTTCCCTATTTCTAAACAATTCATTAGCTCGAAAGACTGTATTATCAATAAGACAGCGCGAGCTCATTGCCCTCTGAATACCATGCGAAGAATCTTAATTACAAAGTGAAGGGCATTTTTTTCCCTGACATCCTACAAAACCTCAGCCCAAATTAGTTAGAGCTTAGCTCTTCCTCTAAGGGGCTGTTTGATAAAACTGAAAACCGAAACTGAAAGCTGAAAAATTAAGTACTGAAAACTGAATGCTGAAATTTTTAAACTGAAAAGCTGTTTGATAAATATATTAAGTATTGAATTAAAAAAATGATGAATTAATTTTGTTCCAATTCTCTCTTAATTTACTAACGGTCACAATATACTTTTGGTAATGGTGGTGGAGTGGTGGAGCTAGTAGGAGTGCTGGTAGTGGTGGTGGTGGTGTAGTGGCGGTAGTGGTGATGGAGTGGCGGTGGTGGTGATGGTTGTGATGATGGTGGTGGAGTGGTGGAGGTGGTGGTAGGAGCGGTGGTGGTGGTGGTGTAGTGATGGTGGTTGTGGTGGAGTGGTGGTGGTGATGTGGTGGTGGTGGAGTGGTGGAGGTGGTGGTGGTGATAGTGGAAGAAGTGGTGGTGGTGGTGGAGTGGTGGTGGTGTAGTGATGGTAGTGGTGGTGGAGTGGCGATGGTGGTGATGGTTGTGATGATGGTGGTGAAGTGGTGGAGGTGGTGGTAGGAGCGGTGGTGGTGGTGGTATAGTGATGGTAGTGGTGGTGGTTGTGGTGGAGCGGTGGTGGTGGTGGAGCGGTGGAGCTGATGGTGGTGGTGGTAGTGGAGGAAGTGGTGGTGGTGGAGTTGGTGGTGTTGGTGGTGGTGGTGGAGGGCGTGGTGGTGGTGGAGGGAGTGGTGGTGGTGGTGATGTGGTGGAGGAAGAGTGGTGGTGGAGATGTTGGTGGAAGTGCTTATGGTGGTGGTATGACAGCTGAATGTAAGTACACAAAAATTTAGCCAAAATTAAGTAGCTCAAAGCTACTTAATTTTTTTCAACTTTTTGGCCTATATTTTAAGTGGTATTTAATTTGTTAAGCACAATGAGATGTGGTTATCAAACCTACTGAATTACTTATAACTTAATTGATTCAGTATTAAGTGCTGAATTTAGGTTATCAAACAAGCCCTAACTCACAGGCTGACCACTTAACTCATTGATTAGCCCATCAATTTGCGAAAACACATAGTCCAGCAGAGAATTTTAAGAAAACAATGTTGAAATACTCATAACTGAATACCGAATCAAGCTTAAAACCCGAATTTTCCCACTGCCTAATAAAGCAAAACATAACGCCACAAAGAATTGAGTCCAATTTTTTGATTCCCGGGGGAGGTAAACACAATGCAAAAAATGCTAATCACCGTCCTGAGGGCAGTGGAAAACAGGTAAAAGATGTATCGATATCTAAGAAAAGTGCACTGAACTTGTGTTGATATCCGTGATATATGTATTGAAATTCTAGCTTGCTAAGCACCACTCAGTGCGCCGTGCTTAGCTAGAGGCAATCGAAATTCAAGGTTACTAAGCGGAACAATTCACCCATTGGTGTCAAGTTGAATTCAACAATTGACACTAATTAATTTCCCCACATTTCCTCAGCAACCAAACATACATAGCACAATAAAAACGTGCACAAGGCATTACCTGTAAAAGCAGACATGCACCGAATACTAATCTTCGAAACCCTAACGCGTAACGAAGTGAAGGAAAAGCTCGTACGACACCGTATCCCGTCGAAATTGGGACGAGGAGACGGAGCAGTGACTTTCCTCTCGGTGGACTGACCTAACGCTGAGAAGGCGAGAGAACTAACCGCCGCCATTAGTGGAAAGGAGGAATTGGATTGGTCTGAAAAATCAAATCTTTTACTACTATATGGAAAAGGATTTTCAGAGTGGGAAGTTGTTTTCCATGGTGGAGTGAGAAAAAAATTGGGATTTTCTCGGAAAATTAAGGAGGCGAAGCAGGAGGAGGAGCGGTTGGAAGGAGGGCTTATCCGTGTACGAAATGCGAACGAGTAGCCAGTATAAATTGGACACGTCGAGGGCATTGTGATGCTGACCTCAACCTCTCGTTTGTTTGGATATCATGGTTTGGCTGGTTTTTCAAAAAAAAGTATACTACTACAATTTTAGTAATTTTTTTTTGGCTATATTTGAATTTTTTTTTGTATTTTTTAATTTTGTGTCAATTTTTTTATGAATTATTGATTGTCTCGATGAGAGGAATCGAAAAGATGAAAGTAATGATTGAAACTCATAATTTTTCAATTAAATACAAGAATAAGTCAAAAAATCTAAATTTGACGCAAAAATATGAATAAGTCAGAATAGTTTTTATAATTTTTTAATAAAGATAAAAATAAATTAAAAAATCTAAATTTGACTCAAAAATATGAATAAGTCAAAACAGTTTTTCGATCATAATTTTTTTATTTTTTTAAATTCCTCTCATTGAAATAATCAATAATTCACAAAAATTTGTCGAAAACTCATAAATGAAAAAAATAATTTAAATAAAGACAAACAGAAAAGTCAAGTTTACTCTTTGTTTGGTTCTCTCCCTGTCCCCCTTTTTTTTTCTTCTAAAGTTCCCTTTTTAAGGCTATTTTGCTGATTTTTAGGTAATTAAATCACAGTCTCAAAAATAGCTGCCGTTTGTTTTCATCCATGACGTATTGACATACATGAATTATGTTTACATTTTCGAGATGTCTGGTCACCCACTTAAAAGCTTAATACAACCACATATTAGTACCATTCTCAAGCCTCCAGTTTAATGCTCTAAATAGATCTTCCACATCATGTTCCCTAATTAATTACCTCATTCCCAATTTCTGCCGTTTAATGCAAAAGTACTCCTATATATATGTAAAAGCTTAATTGGATTCCGTTGGAATGAATTCGAAAGGTTTTTCCTCATCTGTTAAATAGCAACTCCACGGACTTGAAAGGTTGGAAATGGTTTTAGAAATTGAAACTTCCGAAAAAACTTCCAACCAATCAATATACTTCGGCTCCGTTTTGAAAAGGAAAATAAGTATTTATTATTTAAAAAGGTAATTTTAAGTTTAAAAATTATTTGCGTAAGCACATACTCCCTCCGTCCCATTTTTAAAGTCCAGTATTCTATTTTGGGTTGTCCCTTAATAAGTGTCCATTTTGTAAGGTTAATGGGTAAAAGTTGGTACATTTTTCATTTTGCCCCTAAAAATATATTCTATTTTGAAAAGTTAGTGAGTAAAATTGTAATGATGATGTCTCCATAGAGGATAAGTAAAGAAAGCGGAGGTAAAAATTGATGTGAAAGATGTAATGATAATATTTTCTTAATAAGTTGGAGTTATAAAGTAGGATATTTAAAAAGGGACGGAGGAAGTAATTTTTATCAAAACACGATGCAAAAAAAACACGGTGCTTACGCAAATAATTTTTCTATCAATATGGATCTTATTTGATAGATTTCATTGGGATCTTTTATAAGGTGCAAAAAAAAATTGAAAAATTATTTTTCATTTATATTTTTTTTGAATTTAAAAGTATAAAATAAATATTTATTTTTTTTAAAAATGTTCTAGAACGGGGCCCTTATTACGTGCCAGAATAGGAATTGTTACTTCTGAATTCTACTCTCCTCCAGAGGATGTTTCCATCTTTTGAGGGGATGTGTCAAAGCTAGAGAGCTTTGGAACGTCATTCCCTCCAGCCGCTTGTTAACAGGTGGATGGACCCGACACTTCCTTGCCTGATTGGATTTCCTCTCATCTGAAGAGGACTAGAATTGCAAGTACAAGAGAAGATGGGGTCTAATCTACCTTGGCAGACTGTTTTTGTCACCACACAATGGCAAATTTGGAAAAGACAAAAAATAAGAAGAGTTTTGAAAACGTAGATCATGTGGTGGCAGCCATCAGTGGCAAGTTGATTATTGGAAAAATGACGGTTCAGGACGTGTTTTGATAATTAATACTCATCAATAATATGCTAAGAACATTTTTTAATACTAATCGAAAATGTCTTTGATAGGTACCGATTATCAAAATACGTTATTGACCATCATTTTTTCTTGATTATTTCCTATTCTTTGGAAATCTAGGAAGCTTTCCAGTCTCCTCTTAATAGCATACACCTATACTAACTTTATGGGTACATCTAATTGCAGGAAATATCAAGCTTAATACTGTTGGGTGTTGATATGAGGCAAGCGGAAAAAGGAGGCTAATTTTTCGTGATCAGAAGGGAAATTGGATATTGGGATATTTCGGAAAATCAGTTACACTTCAAGCTTGGAAGCGGAACTGTGGGGCATCTACAAAGGGTTAGCTTTACTCCTGGAGAAGTGTTGGCAAATATTATTGAAATAAAATATTTTAATTCGGTTTGAATGTGAATTGACTTGATTTAGTGTCGTGTCTTTTCGGTGACACCTGTTCACAATAGATGGAGGAATCATTTGTGAACAAATGTGTGGTTTTCCTTGGTGACTATTTCTAAATAGGATTGATGTTCCTCATTCATTCTATATAGATTCGAAAATATGTGTATGTTTATATTTCCATCTAGTTAAAGAAGTTTATTGAGAGAATACAAAACACAAGGAGGTTAAAACGGATCCATCAATTGTAGTGCTGCTTCTGTGAGGAGTTCAATCAAGTACTATTGGTAGATAGTCGTTCATACAAACCGTGAGCACCGTAGTGGAGACAAATCTGTCTTAAAGACAAATTTGTTTACTTTTGTGTACGTATATGTTGATTCCTCAGTTTGGAATGATCTTTTGTTAGCCTGGAAATTAAATGATGAATTTTGACGCGACCCTTGTTCTTGATTGAAGTATATATATCCTCTTCTTTGCTTTGTATTACAACTGTGTCGGCAAAAATCACCCAATTGGATATATATCAAATAGAAGAATATGGCTTCATATTTGCATGCTTACTGTTGAGTGATTGAATTTGTCTTCATTCTAATGCTATGTGGTTCATGACCACCTTGAACACTTAATCTTCACTGATATCTACACATCACGTGTGTAGTAGAAATTGTGCCACGACTCCTGTGCAATTTTTTTGTGGACAAAACGGCAACTTTGGTACTATGAAATATTACTACTGTGTATGTAGTGAAAAGGCAGCCATTCGGTGCATATCATGTTCATGAAAAGTTGCGATGTTTTGGACGCATGGGATGGGGCAGTTATTTGCCGTTGGAGCAGTGCTAAGGTTTCAGCCTATTTAAGAACATATATATTATGTTTCATAAATAAACAAACAATTGTGATCTAGGTTTAACTTGCAACTTGCGGGCTTTTGGGAGCACCATCAACTCCACCCCCATCTGCATGAACTTGCGGGCTTTTGGCTTGTCATCACCGCTGCTGTCGTCAAAAGGCTTGCCTATTCTACTAGAGGTTTCCAATTAATTTGTTCATGGCGGTAGAGATGAAACGATGATTTTGTTTAGGGAGTCGGGAGAAAAATAAATGAGGCTCAATTTCTAGGATGATCTAGGTTTACAATTTTTAGTTCACAGAATGGAGTGTAATTACAGAAACAAGAATAGGAGTTAAAAGAGGGCATTATAGGGTTTTTATGAATGTCAGAAGGAGAATATAACCCATTAGAATACAACCCATTAAAATGGATACTTAAAGGGACATGAGTAATAGGGAATATGACTTCTATTTTAATCCTTCCCCCTCCCCCGCTTGAGGTCCTCCCTCCTAAATTACTAAATCTTATCCATTTGGATACTGAATGACAATACCCATTTTTCACCACAAAAAAGAAAAAGAAAAAGAAAAGGAACAGGTTGTTCTCTCCACCACAGGGATTTTAGCATCATGATAAATGGCTTCCTCCAAATAGTCTTAGAAGTCAAAAAGTTCAAGGTTCGTGTATAACCGCGCAACATATCCTCTCAAATGTTGAGATTTTGTGGATTTCAGCTATGATTCAATAGTCCGTGGTAAAAAACTGTAATTGAATCACTAATGAGATCTGAGATTGAATCCTTATATATGATCGCTCTCAAGAAGATCGCTATAGCTGGTCCCCCTTCTCCACCTTTTCGTCCTTAAAAAAACAAAATTGAGCTCCCCTCCTCGTCAATTTTAGCCTTTAGGCCATCTTCTACCCATCAATTGTTTCTCTATTTTTTGCGTACAAGTCTCTTCAAATCCATGTGGTATAAAGCATTATTCTCCCCACGACAGGGATTTTAGCATAATGATAAATGGCTTCCTCCAAATGGTCAAGTTAAAAAGTCAAAGGTGTTTCGTACATCGGTGTTTCATACCTACTGGTTTGAGCTGGGTTTCCGTTGGGTTCTAACCTGCCAAGTCGA
>BPLS01000172.1:541219-551757 GCA_019656275.1 Rhododendron kiyosumense | reverse complement strand
CCCGTTTGCATCCCTCTTGATCCAAGCACATTTAATCCCTTCTTCTTGGCAAAGCTGCCTGATATCTGAAACCACTGCCATGACCTCCCAAGGAGGCACCGACTCAGAAACACTTAATTTGATGGCCATTTGGTTGTCCGATTCAATGAGAGCTCCACGAATACCCAATGTCTTGACCATTCCACAGGCGGTCCTAATAGCAAGAAGTTCACCATGTAGCGAGGATGAAATCTCAGCATTTACCACTCGTCCATCTACCATCATTCCTTTTTCACCTCTAAGGACTGCAGAACATTTAGCATCTCTTCCATTTCTCTTAATAGCTACATCACAGTTTATCTTCAAGCCACCATGATCCGGAGCTCTCTAGTGGGCATTAACGGCCTCCCCTGTTGAGTTATCCCTATGGATCATCAAAGGGATCCTGAGATCTGAGTACTCTCGAAGTGACTCAACGGCCCTCCTCATGGTAATCTCAGGATCAACAAGATTACCATTGAAAATGAAGTCATTTCTAGCCTTCCAAATTTGCCAACCAATCATCAACACCCTTCCAATAAATCCCATAAGCTGAGCACCCTTCAATTTTTCCATCACCTGAGAAGTCCATCTTAAAACAGAAACCGGATGACCATGACCCACATTAAGGCAAACATTGCACCCAAACCACACTGCTCTAGCCCAACTACAATCAAATAGCAAGTGTTCGATAGTCTCATCAAATCTGCCACATATTGAACAAGTTCCAGATGATCCACACTTTCTACGCACTAGGTTTTCTTTTGTAGCAAGACTATTACTGCACGCCCTCCACCAAAAATGTCTCACTTTGTATGGAATATCCACCTTCCAAATTACATCCCATAAACTCTTATCCGGAATAAAGGAAGATGAGGGACTCTCTTGATCCTTATTCTTCATTTGCACAGCCAAGTGGTACCCAGATCTGACAGAATAAACTCCATCTCTAGTATGGTGCCAAACCAAAGAATCCTTTCTTTTAAGCTGCGAGATCGACGTAGCAGTGATTGCAAGCATCTCCTCTTGAGAAACAATCTCCTCTAGCACATCTCTTCTCCAAATCCCTCTGTCTTGATCGATGACATCAGCCACCAAAGAAACATTACAGCCCTGTGGTTTTGGAGTTGCTACCTTGAAGTTTATCCACGTTGGAATCCACTTATCTTCCCAAAAGTTGATATACTCTCCATTCTGCACTTGCCATCTAAGCCCTTTTTCTAGCACCTCCCTTCCGTGCAGCAAGCTTAACCATGCCCAAGAGGCCCTGCTGCCTCTCTTTGCTTCAAGAAAAGAACAGTTGGGAAAATAAAGGCCTTTCAACATCTTTCCCCAATAAGAGTCTGGATTTTGCACCGGTCTCCAACCTTGACGAGCCAGGAGCGCTTCATTCATTGCCCTGAAATTTCTAAACCCCATGCCTCCTTCAGCTTTTGATCTAGTCATCTTGTCCCAACTCTTCCAATGTATTCCCTTAGCTTCTGGATCTCCCTTCCACCAATAGTTAGCCACATACGAGTTAAGTTTATCACACAACCCTTTGGGAAGCAAAAAGCAAGACATCGCATAGACCGGAATCGCTTGGGTGACTGACTTGATCATAATTTCCTTTCCTCCTTGAGACATTTGTTTCGGTTTCCAGCCCTGCAACTTTCCCAAAGTCTTCTCCACAATGAAAGAGTAAGTTTCTATTTTTGACTTTCCCAAAAAAGAGGGCAAACCCAAATACTTGGCATCACTATTCATGAGGGAGACATCAAGCATATCACACATTAACTGCTTATCATTGTCACACATGTTGGAAGAGAAGGTTACACTAGATTTATCAAAATTTATTTTTTGACCAGAGGCTATTCCATAACTCCCTAGAATTCTCTTAATTCTCTCACAGTTCTGAAAATCAGCTTTTAAAAACAACTAAGCATCATCCGCAAAAAAAATATGAGACAGCTTAGGACAATGACGATTAAACTTAATGCCAGTGATTCTTTTTTCCTTTCTAGCTGTAGTAATTAAATTGGAAAGCACATCTTTAATCAACACAAAAAGATAAGGGGATAATGGATCACCTTGCCTTAAGCCCCTGCTAGGGTTGATATGGACCTTGGCCTCCCCATTGACAACCACTGCAAAGCTCACAATCGAGACGCACTGCATAACCCACTGGATCCACATGGAGTGGAATCCCATCTTTTCCAAGAGGGCTTTAAGAAAATTCCATTCAACCCTGTCATACGCTTTGTTGAAATCCAATTTCAACGCCATAAATCCATCAAGCCCCTTCCTCTTTAGCTTCAAGTAGTGCAACGCCTCATGAGCCACAAGTACATTATCTTGAATCATACGCCCAGGAACAAAGGCAGATTGATTTGGCGAAACCACTTTCTGTAAATGACTCTTCAGCCTATTTGCCATAACCTTTGTAATAACTTTAGCAGAGAAATTACAGAGGCTAATAGGACGGTACTGACCAAGAGACTCTGGGAACGTGACTTTTGGAATCAGAACTATATTAGTGCGATTGAGCTCCTTAAGCATGTATCCATTTGAAAAAAATCTTTGAACTGCTTTGCACACTTCCTCCCCCACCTTGTCCCAATACCTTTGAAAGAAGAATCCAGGATAACCATCAGGCCCAGGGGCCTTCAAAGATCCCAATTGGAAAGCTGCTTCCTTAATCTCTTCAACAGAAACTTGCTCGATTAATTTGGCATTCATATCCTCAGAAATACAACACTTAACATTCGCCAAAACTTCTGAAAAATCCCTAGGCCCAGAGCATTCAAACAAACCAGAGAAATAATTATGAATTAAGTCATTTATACCATCTTCATCCTGTACCCAATTTCCACCTCCAGTTTTGAGCATAACAAGTTGATTCCTCTGCCTCCTTTGGTTGATACAAGCATGAAAGAAAGCAGAGTTCTTATCTCCATAAGTTAACCAATTAACTCTAGATCTTTGATGAAGCGCCATCTCTTCTCTCAACAACAACACCTCAATCTCCTTTATTAATTTCCTTTCCTCTTGAAGGTTTTCCTGCGAAAACGGTGCCATTTGAATACTTCGTAACCTCTCTTGAAACCTTTTTAGATTCATCTTATCCTTGCCAAATGTTTTCTTGCTCCATTCTAACAAGAATTCCTTGCATTTCCTGAGTCTCTAAACCAGCCCATAAAGATGAGAGCCCTGTTGAGATTGAGTCCATGCTGAAGCAATAATTTGACCGCATTCTGGATGGGTAGTCCATTTAGATTCGAACTTGAAAGAAAAAGGAACCCTTTTCAGAGGAACTCTGCATTTAACTATCAGGGGGCAGTGATCAGAGCCCACTTTCAATTCATGCCACACTTGTGCGAGGGGAAAAAGATTTCTCCAATCAACTGTAACCATTGCCCGATCCAACCTAACTCGGATATTATTATCCCCATCTTGATTATTAGACCAAGTGAAGCTAGGCCCTTTGAATTCCAAGTCCATGAACTCACAGTCCGAAACAAAACCATGAAACTGATCCAACCTTCCCCTACTGCACGGATTTCCCCCAAGTTTTTCAGCTTGGGAGCTGCATTCATTGAAATCACCCACACAAAGCCAAGGTAGCCTGTTTTCACTAGCAACTGATCTCATATAGTTCCAAAAGCTCAGCCGATCAACCCAAACAGGAGGAGCATAAATAAAAGTAATTAGAAAAGGAGTACTAATTCTAGGCCAATTAACTACGCAACGGAAAATATTTTTGGATTTAAATCTAACATCAATGGTTACCTCGTCAGACCACCAGAGAGCAAGACCGCCCGACTTGCCAATAGGATCCACGTAGCACCCGTTATTATACTGGAGCTTCCTTCTTATTCTTTCTAGTGTGCTCCTCTTATTCTTGGTCTCCATGAGGAACACAACTAGAGGACGATGGGTTGTGCACAACCCTTGTAAGATCTGGAATGTTAGAGGTCGTCCCATCCCCTGAACATTCCAGCTGAGCATCACCATTGGACTTGTGGCTGTTTAAGGCCAACCACCAACGCCTTTTCACCAAAGCCCTCTTGCAATCCTGCATCCTTTGCCCCTTCAGAAGAGACCCGAGGATGATGAGGGCCCAAATCCATCCCAACATTGATATCCACAAGGTCTGAGTCATGGAGCTGCACCTCGCTTTTACTACCCCTGCTTAGCCCTCCTCTAGATCTCCCTCCCCTTCTCCCCCTTCCTCTAGCACCCCTAGCTTTGCTCAATCCCACGTTACCACTGAGTGGAGCTTCCAACGACCCACCATCTTCGTTCTCCACATTCTGATTGGAGCTCTCACGGTCCAAAAGCAGCAGCCGTTTCTGTTTTTTCCCCTCAAGCTCTCTCTCTGGGGAACAATTAGATTTTCTTTTAAGGTTCAAAACCTTGTTGAAAGCTAGCACCAAGCCCTCTTCCCCACTTTTTAGACCCACTGACTTTTCTGGACCAGACAGCAGCGAGACATCAATGTCTAGACTTCTAGGCCTATCCCTTTCCACACGGCCCAAATTGTCATCCATCTGTGGTTCCCTTGGGCTGTCAGGTTCTTCCACATAGTATTGGACCCTCTTATTTCCAGAGTTATCCCCACCCAAATTAAGGGGCCCAACAGAAGAGTCAAAATTTTGAAACAAATTCCGCTGCAGCCCCAGCAAAGGTATTCTCCTCGGATTAGGAATATTCTCCCCTCCCTCTGGCTCTATTGTCTCGACATGTAACGTGTCTTTCTCCCCACAATTCATACTCCCATCCCAACGCTCCTCTACGCCACGTCTCCCCTCCGAATCAGGCACTCGAGAGTTGCCCTTTTCTCCTTCCACGCGCCCCTTCGACGGCCCCGCACACGCGCCACCATCCTCATCCCTCTGGTATTGACGATCGCCCTCTGGATACACTAGCTTCTGCAACGGCTGGTCTCCATAGTTTATGGTCTCAATAACGGCAGACTCTGCTCTTATACTTCCATCAAAGCCCCAGGTCTTCGCATCATAGCTTCTCTTATCTTTACATTCATTAACTGCATGACCCACAACCCCACATCCATAGCAAAAATCAGACAGCCTCTCATACTTGTAGCGAACCCATGAGTCTCCTTCTAGCGGCCGTCTCAGGAAGAAACCCTTCTTGAAAGGTTTAGTAATGTCCACCCAAACCCTCACCCTCAAAAAATTTGCTAAACGCCCTTTCTCTCCTGGTTCTTCCACAGCAATAACCTCGCCCAAGGAGCGAGCAATCGTCATCCCCACTTTTGAGTTCAGAAAACCTAATGGGAGCCCATGGACCTGAACCCAAAAGGGGCTGAAATTAAAGTCCAGCTCACTGAATGATTTCTTCTGATCCCATTTCCTCAAAATAAGAAGAGACCCCATCACCGACCAAGGGCCTCTGCTTATCACCCTACACAGATCCTCTTCTTTCTTAAAACCAAATGCATAAATGTTGTCCTTCCATGGCGATATAGAGAACTCCTCCTCTGTACGCCACGCCTTCTCGATAACCCTCGAAACTCCAGATTTGTTCAAGATCTTTGAGGAGAGAATCTTACCCACCAAAGCGAAACGAGCGTTCTGTGGGCACTCCTCATAGCTCTCATCTAGCACTATAACCTCCGGATCCACCATGGTCGGCTCCGCCATACCAACGGAAACAAGGTCGCAAAAGAAAAAAACAGAGACGAACTCAAAACTGGACTGAAGAAGTCCGAAGGGAAGAACAGAACAAGGTAAAAAGAAGACGAGGAATATTCTCAGGAAAGAAAAAGGAGGAGATCACACAGAGAAAACAAAAGGGGAGAGAGAGAGAGGAAAAGAAGGGAAAACAAAAAAAAGAAAAGAAAATGGAGACTTAGAAAAAGGGGATTCGAGAAATAGAATCTCCACTGAAGGGAGAAGAGGGTCTCATGTAGAGAGAGAAACTCTCATGCAGAGAGAGAAGTCCTCGGTGATGTGTGTATTTGAAACAACTATATGACATTGTAAATGCATTGAAACAAGGAAAATGAAATTTGGCGTATAGAAAACTCTTGGTTGAAATGAGCTAGGTTTCTTAGAGAAAATGGGTTCATGTATATGATCCCAATTGATCGGAATTTTAAAGCTCAATTTGAAATGGTTTGGTTTAATTTGGTCCGAAAAATATTGGTTGACATTTTTCTGAACTCTTGGTTGACTTTTTGTATTCTGGCGACTAAAACCAAACTCGATCGGACTGATAGTCTATCTCAGTGAGTGATAGATAATTCAGTGGTCATGTGGTCAGAATCTACATGATGTGTGGTAGGAAAAGTGGTTGGAGCATCATATTACTCTACCCCAGGAGCACCCAATAATTTAACCTCTCCGTTCCATGGTGCCACCCTGCATACTTGGGCCTCGAATGGATTTGTTAAAAGTTAAAAAATGGAAAGAGAAACCATGTGCCAGCTATATATATATGCATTGTAGCAATTGAAAAACCATCTCTGTCCTCATCTAATTAATCTCAACCATAGGGAACCCCATGGACAAAATAGTCAATTCCATGAAATAACCATTGGCTTCCAAAACCATTGTAAAAGGCCACCACGCCTCCTGTTTTGCCCACAAACCAAGTGCTTAATCCCAACAACAACAATTATTGATCTCCTCTTCCTCTGCATACTTTCACCTATATATATATATACACACCACTCCACCACCATTCCCAAACCAATCTTTCATCAAATCCAATCAAAAACCATTTCTCGTTTGCAGCAGTCGAAATCAAGAAGATGGGTTTAGCGAGCAAAGCATGGATTGTGGCCGCCAGCGTTGGGCTGGTTGAGGCCTTGAAGGACCAGGGGTTCTGCAGGTGGAACTACACCATAAGATCGATGCACCACCACGCCAAGGCCAACCTCAGGTCCCTTCCTCAGGCGAATAACAAGCTTTCTTCTCCATCGTCTGCGGTGGTCTCGAGCAAGTTGAGGGAACAAAAGGCCAGGCAATCGGAGGAGTCACTGAGGAAAGTCATGTACTTGAGCTGCTGGGGTCCCAATTGATCCAAGTTTTGCTTCTAGAGGCTTAAATTTAGTCAGACTCCGATAAAAGTTTGTTTGAGTCGTGTTATGAACTTATGATAAGTTCATGAAATACGAGTCAGTATCGATCACAAGCTAGGACATTCAAAGGACTTGAGAGTAAGTTAGAAAGTGATCAGAAGAGAACTGGTGGAGTAATTTATACATACGCTGTAAATGTGCACTTTCTTGATATATATAGATCAACTAGTATTATATTTGATCAAGCAGCCTTTGCATCTTTTTTTGTGACTTGTTTTTCAGCTTATGTTGTCAATAATTGTAGAGCCTGAACAAGTTGATGCTCATAACAAATTATCTCATTGTTTGTGGAAGTGAGATTAGTCTTTTTATTACCCAAAAACTATATTGTTGGATTGTATCATAGATTTTGAAGTCTGGACCTACTAATTATAAAGTGAAATAGTAAAGTGTTCTAAAGATTAGAGTTAAACAATCAATTTTGCTATGGGTATACTTTTTTGTACCGAAGATGTACAACGCCGAGGTGAAAGTGAAAGCCCACACCCAAAATTTTCAAGGCAAATGCTACCAAGCGCTATATAGTGCTCCATATGTGGGCTCCTTTCGGCAGATTTTTGCTGCTTTCCAATGCAAAGTCCAGCACTTATAGAAAACAATTGGCGGGTCCTTTTTGCTACTTTCAGGCGTCATTTCCCCTCACCTTTTCACAGTTTTCACCGCCATTTCCCCTCCGCCTTTTCACAGTGTAGATGAACTCACTCTCTTCTAAACTTGTTTCTTCTTGTGTCCTAAAAACTCTTGATTAAGCTTGAGGTGCTTGGAAAACTCTTGATTAACCCCTCTAACATGGGTCCTTTTTCCCTCATTTGGTCATTTCCCCACCATTTCCTTTGTACTTAGAACCCTAGAAGAATAGTGGGTTCCGTTCGGTTGTGATTCTCCGGTGAGGGTTCCATCATAGTCAGTGACGACTTTCGACAAGGATTTTTTGGATGAACTGGTTTAGGAATTTGAGGGCTAAGACGGTGGCTCAGGTTCGGAGTTCAGATTTTTAGATTTGGTAATGGTTCTCTGCTTCTCCAAGATCGATTGATGTTTTGTTTGATTGGGTAATGGTCTCTTCTTGATATGCTTGCATTTGCGTACATATTTGTCTCCGTTTTTTTTAATCTTTTTTCTAGATGAATGGGTGTTGATCAATTCGGTGCTATATCTGGTGCAACCTTGGTAAAATAGATTTCTTGATTTTGATTTTTGGTGGTTTCGATTATTGTTGTGTATGTGTATACTTGTGTATATATGTGTTTCCTCTTAAAAAAAACAAAACAAAGTATAACAGCAGATCACCAAGTATATGTGTTTCCTCTTAAAAAAAGGTATAATGTATACACCTGTGTATACCTTTTTTGACAAGTTTATATCTCTATTTGTAGGATAATAGATGGACAATTATTTTCTTTTGATTTAAATGATGTACCAATGGATGAAGATTCAACATTTGTTGAATGTGGGGAAAAAAGTGATTCTGGGAGAAAGGGGGAGAAATGAGTTCGATTCTTTCATTGGGCAATGTTTTTTTAGTGAAGAAGAAGCATTCATTTTCTCTCTATAAAAAAAATTATGCATTTAGGCATGGATTCTCAATTTGAAAAGACTGGTCTCTTAAGAAGAATGGAGAACTTATAAGACGTGACTTTTATTGCCAATGCGAAGGAAAAGCACCTTGAAACTTGTGAATCCATTCAAGCAATAGCGAAATAGGCAATCGGTGAAATGTGAATGCAAAGCTCGAATTTGTATCACTTTGAGAAAAAATTTTGAAAATTTTCCTCATGAGTGGCAGATCACCGCGTGTGTTAAAGAACACAATCACGAGTTCTTAGCACCTTTAGAAGTTCAATTTCTTTCAACTTATCGAACAATTACTTACTAAGAAGGATGAAGATCATATCTTAATGTTAAAAGAATGAGGTCATGCAGTTAGACAAATAATGCGTGTTATGGAACTTGAGAAGAACATCGATCATGGATTTCTTCCATTTATTTGGAAAGATGTTCGACATCTTTTTACTAGAATCCAAAAGAAGGATGAAGTCAATGATGCAACACATATTCTACGATATTGTGAATTGTCTAAAGAAGAAAATTGCAAGTTTTGGTATGCTTTCACACTAGATGAACAAAGAAAGCTGGAGAATATTTTTTGGTCATCAGCCTATTGTTTTGATTGGTACCAAAAGTTTGGGGATGTTGTTGTGTTTGACACCACTTACAAGATTAACGCATATCAAATGCCGTTTGGTATTTTCGTGGGAGTCAATAATCATGGAAAGACGGTATTATTAGGATGCGCACTTCTTAGAAACAAGACTACAAGTGCTTTTCAATGGTTGTTCAAGGTAATTAGTATGACCATATATATTTTCCTCTTGTCAAATGTAATTTAATTTGACATTCTAACTTATTTCATTGTGATTTGTAGACTTTTCTGACTTTAATGAAGAAACAACCGAAGACAAACCTGATTGATCAAGATCCATGGATGAGTGAAGCGATTGCAAAAGAATTTCATAGTACAAAGCATAGCTTTTGTATATGGCACATTACAAGTAAATTTAGTGGTTGGTTCATGGTTCTTCGCGACCAATATCAGATGTGGTGTGCTAATTTTTATGAGTTATATCAATTAGAAACACCTCAAGAGTTTGATGATCATTGGACCCAAGTCATTGCCAAGTATAATTTGCATTCCAACAAGCATGTCATGGGTTACCTCAAGAGTTTGTATGAGATTAAACACTTTTGGGTGCCAGGTTACCTACGAGATTATTTCTTTGGAGGGATGACTACTACAGGAAGGTCGGAGAGCATCAATGCTTTCATAAAGTGGTTCATTAGCTCTCATACAAATTTGGATCAACCTACGTGTTTGACCAAGCTAATAGATGAAGTACCATGAGAGTAATCAAAAAAAGAAAATCTAATTTAAGAGATATCCAACGAAAGGAATTGCATGACACCATGTTACAAAATTACAGAGGTTCTACTTTAAGAACTATGTCACCATTGGAGGAGCAAGCCCGCAAAGTTCTTACACTATTTTGCTTTGAAAAAATTCAAGAGGAGTTTGGAAGAGCAACTTTATATTTGTTGCTACATGGTGATGGCATGAATTTGTTGTAAAATATCACAAGAATGTGGATAGCAAAAAGCACAAAGTATTTTGGAATGGTGAGATAGCTACATGTGGTTGCAAGCACTTCAAGTTTTGGAGAATTCTTTGTCGACACATCTTAAGTGTATTTCTTCATAAGGATTGCTACCAAATTCCATCCATGTATTTACCATCACATTGGTGTCGTGCTACATTCCAAAGAGAGGAAGGGTCTCAAACGTTAGATGAAATTTTAGTAGATAATTTGATTGATGATGTTCATTGTCCTCCAATTTCCAAAACCAAAGGCCGTCCAAAGACTAAGCGACTGAAAGG
>BPLS01000172.1:484698-526154 GCA_019656275.1 Rhododendron kiyosumense | reverse complement strand
CCTCAGTGAGTCGAGAAATAAATCATTTTTCAAAATACTCGCATCCCCTTCATTCTAAACCGGATCGAAACCTATTTTTTATCGATAAAGAGGTATTCTGTAAGGACCCGTCATTTCAGAAATTATTAAAAGGTTCATTTGATATTACAATTGAGAAAAAAAAAAATTGAAATTTTATTGAGTTTATTTGAGTTGGGGTTAATGTGACGAAATTGTTTGTAGGAGGGTGCAAGTGCAATATGAGTTTATGGTGGTATATATATGTGTGGGTGGGTGTGTAGGGGAGTATTTTTACTCCTCACACTCTCTCTCTATCTCCCGATCTCTCCCTCTCTCTCGACTCTATCTCTCTCTCCCTCTCCAACACTCAAAACTCCAACCATCACTCGAAACCCATAGCAACTAGCTTCCAATCGTCCATCTATTGGTGTTATTGAGCCCAAATTTCGTGGGTCAAGCTCGGGGAAGGAGATTCGGTTGATTTTGAAGTTTTCGGAGTCTAGGGCTTGCTCAAATCGCGTGGGTTTCGATCATTGACTTGAGGTAGGGAATTCTACCTCTCTTTATATGTTATTTGAGTTCTCCTATGTCCTATTAGAGTATCTCCATGCTTTGTTTGAGCTTGTATTGATTGTTGTGGTGGTGGTTGTTGTTGTTGTTGTTGAAAACCCATCTGATTCTGTCAAAAAAATCTGCTCGAGAGCTATTGTTATCGATAACATTCCCATTGTTATCGATAACATTACGTTCCCAAAGCCAGAAATGCATCGTTATCCCTAACGCTTTCCATCGTTATCGATAACGTTATGTTCCAGGCCCAGAAATGTATTGTTATCCCTAACGTTTGTCATCGTTATCCCTAACGTGCCATTGTTATCCTTAACGTTTGTCATCGTTATCCCTAACGTGCCATTGTTATCCCTAACGTTTGTCATCGTTATCCCTAACGTGCCATTGTTATCCCTAACGTTTGTCTTCGTTATCCCTAACATTGCATTGTTATCCCTAACGTAGCACCGTTATCCCTAACATTTGCCACTGTTATCGATACCCTCGCGTCTGGAACGATATTGACCCATTTGTTATCGATACCTCCCTTCATGGTATCGATAACGTTGCGTTTTAATTGACCTCAACCTATTGTTATCGATAACACTCGTGAAGGTTATCGATAACGTTTTCTGTCTGGACAATTTTGCTGACTTGATCCATCCTTTATTGTTTTGGGTTCCATTCACTTCTGAATCACTCCAAGAATTTCCCGAATGATCCCTTAACTTGAGTAATCATATCTAATGCCTTCATTGCACGATCTTAATGCTCATTCGAACATGATTGTACAAAAATTGTTTATAGACCAAAGATGGATTTGAACGGTACGGATTGATTAGAAAAGGATTTTGAAACTTTACGGACTCTGAGTATAGAAACTAGATAATCGGGCATCCCAGAGTCTAGTCATGGGTTAATATGTGCCTGTGAAGGTACGGGGGTATGCTTAGAGGTACGGTGAGGATGTGTGGTGTTGTGGTATGCTTAAAGGAATAGGTGTGTATTAATTAATTAGTTAGAGTCTTAATATGGATGACAATTTGGGAAGTTTTGAAATGTAATCAACATGGAGGATTGGTAGATTGTTTAAAATGCTTGGAGTGAAATTCGAGGTTGCGAAAGAACTGTGGAGATGATAAAGTAATTGGTGTCCTCTCGACTCGTCAAGCCTTTCAATCGTTTTGGCACCCTTTCTATGAGGTTTAAGTGCAGAAACCCTTGGATAAAGTATCGTAGGATTGTATAGGTGTACTTAATATGCTGTGTCTGATTCAAATTTGTAAACTAATGAAAAGGCACGAACACATATGTTTGGAAATTATGTAGTGGTTAGTTGAGTTTTGTGACACAATCAATAGATTGATGATGAAGTTGGTTATGAAATGATGATGATTATGAAAAGTGCGAGATGTGACCCAAGTGGTCGTTATTGAGGGAAAAGACTCGGGGTGACCCTGCGCTCGAGGGAATTAGACCCGAGGTGACCCAACTGATTCATATTATTGGAGGAAAAGACTTGGGGTGACCCTGCGCTCGAGGGAACTAGACCCGAGGTGACCCCAACTGATTATTATCATTATTGAGGGAAAAGACTCGGGGTGACCCTGCGCTCGAGGGAACTAGACCCGAGGTGACCCTAGTGACTATTGATGGGAAACACTGGATTAAAGGAAAAAGAAAGGTTTTGGCAATAAAGGAATGTAATAAAGATCAATGTGGACATGAGAACGAATGTTGTACTGTACGACGAATGATGAGATGTTTGAATTGATAATAGATGAATGTGGAACGACGTGAGTTATTAATGTATTTAGTTGAAGAAGTAAACAGCTAGTGATTATTGATGGAAATATCTGAAATAAAGAAATTCTAAAGACGATGATAGGTTGATTAACAAGATTGAAGTGTTCGTTTAAGTTCTTAGATTTTGGTACAATGCCTCTGTCTTATCTATGCTACTCTGTTATTCGAACGTCTTTGTTTCCTCGGCATCTCTCACCTCCTTGGCATATAGAGTTTGTGTAGACTTTTCTACTGGGCTAGTGTAGCTCAAACAAATGTTTCTTTTCAGGTTCAAACATCAGGTGATAGATTGCATGCCTTGTGTGCTTGGCAGTGTGAGACTTTTGGAAGCTGACATCATTGGTTATCACGTCATATTT
Source organism: Rhododendron kiyosumense (assembly GCA_019656275.1). NCBI lineage: Eukaryota > Viridiplantae > Streptophyta > Magnoliopsida > Ericales > Ericaceae > Rhododendron > Rhododendron kiyosumense. The sequence continues at coordinate 523,440 of BPLS01000172.1, read as the reverse complement.
AATTTTCTGAAGATATCATTTTGTTAAAGTTGGTCTTGTAACTAATTACTCCTGAATTTTCTTTTTGACTAAAGTGGTAATTATCTGAACTTAAGGACTTGTTTGTAAATTTAAACAGGTGGGAGACTCCTTTGGGTAACGTATATGATATGCGAGGTTTCTCTTCTATTGAAATGTATTATTTAATTATGTTGAAAAACGAGGGTGTGGCATATTCAACATACTAAAAGATGGTGGGATCGAACCATATGAACTAATCGATGTTGATTTATGAGGGGTTGGTCGAGATTTGACGAATTCAAATATTGTTAGAGCCACTTAGGTTAAAACATATTTTCACGCCTCTTAAACTCATTCTAAGTTCCATTTGCTACTACCATTCACAGTTCTAAGGTACTCTTTCATATTTTAGGAGTTCTTGAGATTTCATAAAACTTTTCCACGCTTCACCAATCCACATAAAAATTGCATAATCACCCGATGTTGCCTGCTAATAAGTACGCTTGACAGGGCTTATACATTTAGGAACCGAAATTGTTGTGGTCATGACATTGGTTGTGGAGTGCAGAGGTTGTGCTCATGAGATGCTAAAATGATGGTTGTGGTGGAAGTGTAGAAGTCCGGGTTGAGTTGCATGTTGAGGTTTGATTGTCGTGGCGATGAAGTGCTGGTGTTGGTGGTTGTGGTAAAAAGAAGGCGGAGGTGGCAGGGATGTGGTGCGGTGCCAATTGTGGTAGCAGAGCGGATGTGTGGTGGCAGTGGTGAAGTTATGGTGATGTATGTAATGATGGTGGTGGAGGGGTTGTGTTACAGTGAGAGTGTTTGTGGCAGAGGGGAGGTAGTCCTCCCACAATCTTTGTAGTGGTCTATTTCTATTTATTTTCCATCAACTTAACTTTTTTATTTGTACAGTTGTATTCCATCATCTTTTAGTACTTTAAAAATTCTCTTCATCGATATATAGTAGGTCTTTATCCGATTTAAAATGACGGAATTGCGAGCATTTTACAAGAACGGTTCATTTTTATGACTCAGTGACGGTAAAATAGTCGTATTTTTTTATGTACAAAAAAATTTGCATCCAAACTAATTGGGTTATAAAATAGACTCAACAAGCTTTTTAACCGTTTAAACCTTGTAAAAATCGGAGTTCATGAGTGTCCGAAAAAAGCCCGCAAAGTTTAACAAATTCTGAACTCTCAATGCGCCCCGGGCGCACTACATTGCGCCTGAAGGGCCTAGGAACTCCAAAATTTGTCAAACTTTGAAGGTTCGTTCCGAATACTCCCGAACTCCAATTTTTCAAAGTTTGAACTGGGAAAAAACTTGTTGAGTCTATTTTCTAACTCAGTAGTTTTGATCGAAAATTAATTGTTCATCTTACTATATGACTATTTTACCCTAAGTGAGTCGAGAAATAAATCATTTCTAGGAGATCACTTACTGCCTGTGCAGGTTCTTCCGAGCTTAAGGAAAATGCAAAGCTTCATGCAATTGAAGGAGCAACGGTAAAACATTATATGTGCTTTTTTGGCAAGAAGAGGTCGCAGAAACCAAGTTACTGGTAACAGTATATGTCATGCTAAGATTTAAAAAAAAAAATTCCATTTTCTTACAGGAATTCTAGGCAAGTCATTGAGTTTAGAAAAAGTGTTCAAATATGGCATGAATCACTTGTCCAGGGTAACTTGCATGCTTGCGAATTGAAACTTGTAGCCCCGCCAACAATCCGAACGAATTGCTCGAGTGGAAGCATGGCAACAAGTAAGAAGCTACTCCCCCAAGTTCACAGGTTCAAGTTGCGAAAAAAGTTCAAGTTTCGAAATTAATCGATGTGTACATAAGTGGGCCCGAACGCCTAACTATCTATAAACAAATAAATAAGCATTTCCAAACAAATGCAATACAGAGAACTATAGTACGATTTACAAATTGATGCGTTTCATCCTATTTTTCCCTTCCTAATACTCCCTCAGTCCATATTCATTGTTCTCATTTAAAACACTTTTTATGGTCCGTCCCACAACAATTTTCTCACTTCAAGCTAAATAAATCCCAGCAAATAAACTCTGCATCAAATTTAAATTTAGAGATCGAAGGGTAAAAGTGGAAAAATTAGTGATCAAATCCCCCAAAAGGGATAAACAAATAGGGACGGACAAAGTAACAGGGGATTCCTTTGTCTTTCTTAAAACTGTATCTTCACAAGTACAACTAAAAAAAAAATAGAAAGAATCATCTCTTCTTCTTCTTCTTTTGAACACCAGAAAGAATCATCTCAAAACACTCTATTTCTTCCTTCAAGTTGATCACCCAAGAAGTCCTAGTGCTTGGACAAGAGTCTTTCTAAACCTCGCAATACTTATGTTAAAATTCTGCCCTTCAATATACACAGTCCTACCAACCGTATACCCTTTCCACGCTATCGATTCCGGGTTCATAATGACAGGGTCATCTCTTTCGTAAACTTAGATGAGAGAGCTTTCCTCCAGTTAGATCTTGTACTCTATGTAATTCAAACCCATCTCTGCAGCCGGCTCGCCGTTGTAGGTTGCTGAGGTCCATTCTAGGCCCAGCCCCACCACTTGCACCATGACAGCACCTTCAGGCGTGAAGATTTCAGTTGTAAGCGCGGCATCGTGGGCTCCAACCAGCACACTGCACAAGTTGAGTACCTTTGCGAATTTGTCTACATTGGCCATTGTGGGGCTCTGACGAATCTGGTCCTCTACCTCTGAACCTTTGGTTAGGATTGAGTGAATCGCCTAGCCTCCGCCTAACCTGCACACAAGTAAGCATGACTAAAGAACCACACCAGAGGAGCCCCGAAATGGCCCTCCGGCGTGAGGATGAGAAAAGTGCAGAGCAAGTGAAAGGAACTAGGGTTTTAAGAGTAAAAGATCATCTACCTCTTAGGGCTGTTATCTCTTGGTATTTATAGAGGGTCATTGGCTTGCTCTCCAAGTTCGTCAATGCGTCTGACACGCATTGGCTGACGTAGCAGATAAAGCGGTTAGTGTGAACTATCATGTGAGACATGGCCGAGCCTAGTTGCCTAGCTCCGGGCCAAGCCGATCCTCGAGGGAGTTGTCATGGGACACATGGCCGATCCTATTTGCCTATCTCCGAGCCGAGCCGAGCTGAGCCGAGCCTCGAGGGAGCTATCATGGAAGACATGGCCAAGCCTAGTTATCTAGCTCTGGGCCTAGCCGAGCCTTGAGAGAGCTATCACAGGCTAGCCCCGGGCCAAACCAGAGAGAGAAGCATCGTGGCCTAGCACCGGTTCGAACCACGGAGAGGAGCATCATGGCCTTCCGCCGAATGTAGTGACTGAGGTCAAACCAGAATATTCGGACCACTACCCCTCAACTTTTTCTGGTACAAATAGAGTATATGAGAAGTTGACAATGAGTCTGGCTGAATATTAGTGGCCATACCATAACGAGAGCCTTTGATGGTGCAAGGGCCTAATGCCATGCGGATTCTAGAAAGCCCCCGGCGTGAGAAAGTTGGCCGACAGATATGAAGGTCTCTGATGGCACAAGCTTGTTCGGGACTTTAAAAAGCCCCAATGGTTTTGAGAGTTGGTTGACTTGATACGAAGGTCGTTGATGGCACAAATGGCAAACAGTCGTTTGGACTCTAAAAAGCCCCAGTGGTTGAGGGTTGGCCGTAGACCGTTGATTCCGCAACCGCCGAACAGTCGATTGGACTCTAAAAAGCCCTGACGGTTGAGGGTTAAGCCAAAGGCCGTTGATGGCGAAAGCGCCAAACAGTTGATTGGACTCTAAAAAGCCTCAACGGTTGAGGGTTGGCCAAAGGCCATTGATGGCATAAGCACCGAACAGTCGATTGGACTCTTAAAAGCCCCGACGGTTGAGGGTTGGCCAAAGGCCATTGATGGCGGTAGCGCCGAACAGTCGATTGGACTGTAAAAAGCCCCGACGATTGAGGGTTGGCCAAAGGCCATTGATGGCACAAGCGTCGAACAGACAATTGGATTCTAAAAAGCCCCGACGGTTAAGGGTTAGCCAAAGGCCGTTGATGTTGCAAGCACCGAATGTTGGATCAACCTTTGTGTTGATTCTGGATCATGGGTTCTAATCTCAAATTGTTTGATATGAGCCAAAGCATAAGCCCCAGCAGTTGCGTGGGACTTAGGTTCAACAGAATTGTATGTACTACGTGCTTCATGGTCGTTATGGGGGCCGAAGCGATGGTGGCCGAATTCTCTAAGTCGAACCAAAGGTCAACCTTGTACAATGGCTGATACACGAGTGTGACTAGAATCTGCATTGCAGAGGTCAGCTGTAGCCGAGATAAAAGAACACTTAAAAACTTTTTGCAAGGTGAGCATTCTAAGTGACGGGAGGGGCGCAGGTGCCCTGTGCCTTATGCTTTATGAGTCTTTTGGCAAATGTACTCCATGTTTTGGGAGCTCGGCTTGGATCTCTCTCTTTTGGGAAGGGAGACTCAGTGAACTTTCTGAGCTGGTCCTCGCGAGTCGGCCTCGGAGGTCAGCCATCACAACTGGACCTAGATTTTTTGGGGAACATGTACTCCCCTTCTTTTTGGTTACCTCAGTATAGCATTGTTGAGTTGGAATAGATGGTACACATGCTACCTTCTAGTTTGTGGCTCTTTGTTCGTTGGTTCGTTGATCACCTAGGCGCTGGTGGATCGGAGATCTTTGTTTCCTAAAAGCAACATTGTCTCTAGCTCTAGCATTCTCGAGGGACTAGGCGATTTGGTCATTGACTGAACAATGGTGGCGCTCATCGTTTCCTTTTGTTGTTTGAGCATCTTGGATATAGGCGAGGGTATATTTCGCCATGGTGGGTGGCCGCTGGGTCAAAGGATTGGGGCTAGGAGAGATGAAGCCTGGCTCATGAGAGAGAGTCATTGAAGCTCCTCCGATCTCAAAGGAGACCGGATTGATCGGAGGAGGGGGAGCTCTACCCATCTTGTCGGACAGAGGCTTGATTCAGAGTGAAAAAGAGAGGAAAACAAGGAGGAAGGGGGTGAAGCCACCGTAGATCGAAGTATTTCACGTTGGGTTCACCAATTGTGGGGCTCCGACGAATCTGGTCCTCTACCCCTAGTTAGGATTGAGTGAATCGCCTAGCCTTCACCTAACCTGCACACAAGTAAGTACGACAAAAGAACCACACCACACCGAAGGAGCCCCGGAATGGCCCACCGGCGTGAGGATGAGAAAAGTGCAGAGCAATGAAAGGAACTAGGGTTTTAAGAGTAGGAGATCATCTACCTCTTAGGCTTGTTATCCTTTGGTATTTACAGAGGGTCCTTGGCTTGCTCTCCAAGTTCGTCTATGCGCCTGACACGCGTCGGCTGACATCAACCGTGACGTAGTAGATAAGACAGTTAGTTTGAGTTATCATGGGAGACATGGCCGAGCCTAGTTATCTAGCTCCGGGCCGAGCCGAGCCTCAAGGGAGCTATCATGGGCTAGCACCAGGCTGAACTGGAGAGAGGATCATCGTGGCCTAGCACCGGGCCAAACCGCAGAGAGGAGCATCGTGGCCTTCCGCCGAACGTAGTGACTGTGGCCGAACCAGAATATTCGGACCACTACAGCCATCATATCAGGCTTTGGGAGGATGACTCAAAAGCCCAATACCATCATCATTGTCATCATCTGATTTTGGTTCAGAAACATTCTTGGTTTTGGACGAGATATGAGTACTAACACCGGTCTTTTCATCCGTGACGAATCTCATATCTTCAGATTGCATGAATCTCCAAGGTGTACTGAACTCTTAAAACCCAAGAAAAGGTGAATCAAGAATATGAAATAGATGCTACGTACCATGAGTCTTGCCACATCTACTTTGCCATTTCTTGATTAGGCTTATCCAAAACTTGTTCAAAGCTTTCCTAGCTTGACTTTAAGCACACGAATCACTTTTTCCTGAAAACTAGGTGCATGCCGACGTGCAGCACGTCATTCATGCCCGTTGTGGAGATTGGTTTTGCGCAAAATCAGTAATTCTTGCTATGGCTTGCACATTCAGGTACTATGTCTGCATAGAAGGAGTATGAAAGCAAGGTTAGGGGTAACTGGATTTATGATTACAAAAGGCTTAATAAAATTAGACTGTAGTATGATGGATAGGTTTGTCTTGGATTTCTTCTTAAACTAATCTAAATGTATTGTATAGATTGATTCAAAGAAAAGGAATGAAGCAAGAAAGCTATTATCAGAACCGTTAAAAGATAAACCAAAGCACATAAACATTTGCTATCTTTAGTTCTAAATTTTAGTGTTTGTAGTTCCTTCTCCACTGATATGGGAAGGTTGGCAATTTTGATGATATCATCTTCAAGATTTTCGTCTGCTTTTGGTATCAGAAGTTGTGTCAGTTCTATTGCTGTCAGTTCTCTGAGTTTTCTTGCGTTCGTTACAGCCCTGCAATAGTTGGAAGTAAGAAAGAGTATACAATTGGTATTCTTTGAACTGAAACAGTAATGTGGTGATAAATGTGATATGAAATGTTGTGGTCTTTTTCTTCTTGTGGTAACTGACAATATGGGATTCTCATACGCTTGGTCCGAGACAGTTTTGTTTAATCGCTATGAAAGTATTAAGAGTTCTGTTAGGTTAAAGTTTTGCTCCACTTGAATGATAGCGTATTGTTCTTATTGTTCTGAGAAATAGTTATGAACATGGATGCTTGATCTAAACAGATGCAATAAGCATGAACTTTATTCTTCACTAAGAGGAATATGAAGAGCAAAATTTAAAATTAGATCAGAGCAGAAAACATAATTCAGCCAAATGCTTCAGGAACAACAGAGCCACTTCTGAGATTTTTCACAGCATGCAGGACACAGTACTAAAAAGAAAACTGGTGGTTCAAATAATATTATTAGTCTACTTTTCTAAAGCTAAGGCTTCTTGCTATAGGCAAAGCAAAGTAACTTTTTGCTGTACATTTGATTTGTCTTCTTGTTATTGTAGTAAACGAATATGAGTTTTGAGAATTTAGTTATATTAGTATATTATCTTTATTCACTACAAACTGTTTTATCTTTACACACACACAGATACATGCATGGTAATCTGAAAAAACAGTTGACACAAGAGAAAGAGAGCAAGAGAAGAATACGTGTACCAGGAACTGAAAGTACTAAGGAGTAGTCAAAACAAACTGGTTTACTGAAGGGCTGGATTAGTAGCAGATCAAAGTGAAAGCCATGTTCTATCAGTTGCATGAGAAACTGAATGTTTTGGGAGCAAATTGTTTTGTGGAAATGGAGAACAATTGTAAAGCTAAAGAGGTAGAGTTTGAAAGAGGAGGTCTAAATGGTAGGAAAAGTACGTGGCAAAGGTTGAGGGTATAAGCACAAAGTGCATGTTTGAGTTAGAGTGAAGAAGTAGTATTGCAGATCCAATTTAGAGGTGGAGTTGAAAAGTGGAGCATTAAGTAATGGAATAAAAACGTGGCAAACATTAAGGGGTATAAATAAGAAATGCAAGCTTAAGGTAGAGTACGAAAGTGCTATTACTCAAGAGGCAAAGTTAGAAAGTATAGGCCTAAGGGATAAGTGGTAGAGTACAAAAGTATACCTGGAGTACTATGGCGTATAAATGAATTATGCACAGGGACATCCAACCATTTAACTAAATCATCATGAACAGCCCATATCAAATTGTCACTCAAACCCAATACGTCCCTATGAGTGGCACACAAAAACACTATATGCTTTATACTCCCAACTGTCCAGGATGTCGATACCTTGCAACAAGAGCAATCACCATTTGGCCTCGAATAGGCAGAAGACAATAAAACTCTCCATGTGGACTTTCTGGATTCCAATGCTTTACATATATCCAACGGCGAAATGGAACAGGAACAACCATCCTAGTGAATCACCAAACTTAAGATCAAAAATTGATTCAATTTGAAAAGATATATAATTTATAACAAGATTTTAGTTAATACTAATATATTACAATACTACGCAGATCAATACATACCACTCACAAGTCAACATATATATGTAAAATTAATTCCATATGGCCAAGTATATTAATAATTCTCAACAACAAGACTAAAAAAAACACATTACTCTTCCGAAACCAACCAACCAAATTCAACAATACACCTCCCCCTCTGACCCAAAAAAACAATAAAAAACGGGACACGAGAGAAGAAACTACACATGCAAGAGAAATAAAATAGAGACAAAAAATACAGAATCAAAAATACCTAGACTAAAAAAAAACACACAGAAAAGAACACATGCAACAACAATACAATACAGGGAAAAAGAGAGAATGCAAATAATGTACTGAAAATAAAATTCAAAAATCAGAAAATGAGCATTCAAAGGCAAAATCAGAAAATGGGTATTACCTGTTACCAAAACCGAATAGACCATCCGAGAAGCAAACGGCGGAATCTGTGAAGCAGCAATTGCCAAAACCTCTCTTTAACAAAGCGTCTCTGTCTCTCTTCTCTCGAATGATAAATGTCCACCCCCAGACAAATGTCCACCCCCTTTTGCCACATAACCCACTATGTGGAGGAAGTAAAATACCCATTTCACCCAACAAACAAACAAGAAGAAACCAACAATAAAAGTGCAAAATTGTCCAAAATGAGCCAAAAGTGGCAAGCGAAACCTCCCCTAAACTGGTTCTTATTATAGAGGGGAAGGAAATGATGGCTTATTCAACAGCTAAAACAACCACTACTTTAACCCAAGGAGGTTAGTCTAGTAGTCAATGCCTGATACTAAGATTTCAAGTTCGAAATCTCTCAAGTTCTATCAACTTCTTTGGCATCAATCCATATAGAGCTTTTATGGCTTTAGTTGGAACCCCTGCAAGTGGGTGGTGGGATTAGTCACACAAAATTAACTGAGATGCGCATAAGCTGGCCAAGACACCTAACTTACTAAAAGGAAAAATACTATCATCTGCTTTCCTTCATTTCCTCTTGTAATCTTTTACCACTTCTAGCTATAGATCCATCTCTCCTGAATTTATTTTGAAGTGAATGGCTTCCCACTTCTTCCAACTGTCACTTTCCATCAATAGGAACCTTATAACTTGATAATCTAACGTCAAAAGCAACCTGCTTTCTATTTTCCATGGTACTGAATTCCGCCTTGATTTGTTAAACAAATTAGAAGTTCTTATCAGCAATGTCAGAAAATAATCCCCACCGTGCAGTCGTGCACCGTCCTGATAACATCTCCATGACAAAAAAAACTTTCACAAAATCTTACCCGTTAACACCAACCACATGCCATGCAGGAATCGACTTTGTTCTTCCCATGAAGATCGACTTTGGCTTCCATTGCTCGTTTCCCCACTCTCCCCAGTCATAACAATCACACTGCTCTGCTGTTTTTTTGTCTAATGAGGTTCTGAATTCTAGTGTAGTTCTTAATTTCTCCATGGAGCTACAACATCCCAACTAGTTTTTTCCAGGTAAATATCAGCCAAAGCCGGCTTTGGGTATGCACCGAAGATGCGGCCGCATCGGACCCCCAAATTTTATCTATTTTTTGGGGGGGGCCAAAGTTATGCCCTTAAATTAGGTATAAAGATTAGTAGGAACATACCCAATAAAACTTAGGACGCATTTTATATAGAAGTTCAAAACAAAAGACCCAAAACATGGTGGCTAAACTTGACCATGAGCATTAAATTCCAAATTTTGCTGCAAAAAATGCGGAAAAAGTGTTGTTTAAGTGACGAATTTCAAATTAATAGAAAGATTATCCAGCTTTTTGTTATGATCATGTCAACTTCCAAACAAGGATGTCAAGGGTTTCCTTGTGAAATAAATCATTATGTTATAAGTGAGCCGAAGTCAATGAATGTGCGTAGAAGTGAAAACACATTAAGAATAAAGATAACATTTGAAATAATCATCTGACTACTGGAACAAATATTTTTTTGTTGAGCAGGTCTTCAAAATAGCATTGTACTGTTATACCCAAGCCAACAACCAGCGTTCTCAAAATCAAGAATCCCAAAGTACTTAATCCGATTTGTGGAACACTGAAACAATTAGCCCCCAATCAGTATATCCCTCCAACCAAGCTCAAGTTGTTGGGTAATAGCAAGAAAAGCCCAAAGAAATCCAAGAATTCAATTGCTAAAGAAACCTCGACTAGAATTTGAATGAGGGCAAACAAGAACTTCCATGAATGAAACCTGAAAAAATCTTTAACCGATACAGAATCGCAGTACATTGAACTAGGTAATTCCACTAGTTTAGGTATAGCAAGAGATATTCCAAGGAAATCAGAGAACTCCACTAGTAAAGCAACCTGAATTAATATTTCGAATTGTGGCCAACAAGAACATCTACTAGACCCAAATCTATCTTCTACAGATATGGAATCAAAGAATTTAGAAGATCAAAACACCGATAAAATCAAGCACTACGTTTTAAGGCATTCATATATAAGGGAAGTTCCACAAAAAAATCAACTGATTCCAAAGGTATAAGAAATTGCTACCAACTTGAATAAGCATTCCGATCAAACCAACCTGAAACAACCTACACAATACGCATAATACCAAATCGCCACTTTAGAAGCCAAACACCGAAACCTAGAAAAGCGTAAGAGGAAGATACCGAAAGGAGATTGCCTAGTCCCTGCCTAGATGCTTAAAACCAGACAAAGGTAGAAAGCGAAAGAGGGTCCAAGGGCTATTTATAGGGGAGGTCGGTGAAGACGCACGGCAAGGATTAGGCGGTGTTTCTGAGATCGGATGGTTGATTGATGTTCTCATCTTTGAAGGAATCATTGCCGCATTTTTAAAGCTCCAACGGTCATATTGAGGCATTTGATTATGATCGGAATTTTAGGGCGCGGCTATTCGCAGCCCTTCATTTTCTCCCATAGCCCATTAAAAATTTTCAATTATATTCGACAGTTAGTTACCGAAATTAAGATACATTTTCAGTATCCAATTACAGAAATATAATATTTTTTTCAACAGCTATTTATCGAAAATTCATATTCGGCAGTTGTTTTCCGAAAATTGAACATATTTTCGACATGTAGTTACTGAAATATAATTTTGTTTTCAACAGCTATTTACCGAAATGTTATTTATGATTTTCAACAACCACTTACCGAAATATAGTGGGTTATGGGAGAAAATAAAGAGTTGCGAATAACCGCGCCTGAATTTAAAGCTCAATTTGAAATGGTTTTTGGTTGGGTAAACTTCACTTACCTCACTTGAGGTTTCTGACAATAACAAACACCTCCCCTTACGTTTTTAAAATTGCACTTATCTCCCCTGTCAGACTCTTCAGCTAACAGACATTAACGGAGCGCGTGAATGTACAATTTTATCCTTTTATTGACCTCCCCTGAGGTTTCTAACAATTGCAAGTACTTCCCCTGGGCCTCTCTCGCTCCGTTATATAATTTAAGCTATAATTTAATTAAGTTATTGGAGTTAATGCAATAGTTATCTAATCTAGATTTTAAAAACAAAAGTTTACTTCATCTTATTTCTAAATTTTTTTGTGAAAACAAACTTTAAAATTATAATTTTTTGCCTATTTTTTCAAAGATTTAAATTTCTAGTTTTAGATTTCTAGTTTCATTGAAGTTGTTAAAATTTAATTCTGGCAAAATTCTAAAGGTATTTGTTATCGATTGGGAACCCATAACCTTTTTTTCAATTATGATTTTGTTGCTTTATAAATTAAATTAAATTTTATTAGAATATCCTATCATAAATATCATTATCGAAAAATATATATGGGTAAAACATGTAGCCGTAAGGTCTTTTTCTGAAAAATAGGAGCGTCTTTTGACATGTGTACTGGTAATTTAGACCGGCCTCAAATAGCAACTATATTCTATATACCATAGAATTTTTTAATACCATGAAACTTTTAGTCTTTTAATTACAAATTTATTTTACAAGATCCAAAAGTTCGGAGAAAAAAGATGGTTTGGCTAAGATATTGTATAAGAGTTTTAGCCAAAATATGCCTTTTAACTCCAATTGATTTTTTCCCAGACTTTTGGATGACGTATAACCTTAATTCAAAGCCATGTATTTTATAAATTTTTGTTATTCTTTGCAAAAATAATAAAAATTGAAGCTTTGTGAAAATGGAAAGAACCTGTAATTTTTTGGGGATCATGCCAACGTGTGTGTTTGTCTTCAAATAAATTCAAAAGTTTTTTCAATCTCCGTAGAAAAAATACTTAATCATGCATATTTAAAACCAAATGTATATATCTAATCTAAAAGTTCGAAAAAGAAATCGGTTGAAAGAAAAAAGATGTTTTGGCTAAAACTGTTAACATTTTTTTTTGGTATAAAAAGATGCATGGTGTACGGTTGGGAAAAAAAAGTTTACCTTAATTTAAAACCATATTGTTCTTAGAAATTTTTGTTATTCTAAACAAAAAAAAAACTTTTGAAGTTTCTTGATAAAGGAAAGAAATTATAATTGTTTTGTATTTATGCCTACATATGCATTTCACTTCAAAAAGAGTCAAAAGTTGTTTCAAGTTTCCTAAAAAAAGATTAAGAAAAGAAACTGTAATTTCTTTATATTAATGCCTACATATGCATTTGACTTCAAAAAAAAAATGTTTATACATGCCTATTTAAAATCAATGTATATATGTGTTTAATTTTGGAGACACGCGTGCATGTGAGATATGTCTAGTAACTTGATCTCTTTTAAATAGTTTTGATTAGGACCATGAACGTCTTTTAAATTGAGTGTAGAAGGGCATTAATTTGACAAAATCATTCTAAAGGGGTAAAATTAGTAATTAAATGAATTTAGTAGTTGATGTAAGCATTTTCCATTACCTAGTAACGGTCTTCTAACAGCAATGGGAGAATCTACAGCCGACAACTAAAGCAGAAGGGAGGTAAGTGCAATTTTTAAAATGTGAGGGGAGGTTTCTGTCAAATATAATCTATATTGCATATTTTTATATTTTAGTAAACCCATTATTTTTTGAGGTAGAAAATTGCCAATATAAGTACTTATTGAACATTCTGGAACGGCCCCTAATAATTCAGTGGTCTTGTGGTCAGAATCCAAATGATGTGTGGTAGCCTGGTAGGAAAAGTGGTTGGAGCATCACATATTACTCTGCCCCAAGAGAATCAAATAATTTAGTGAGTTAATCCATAGAGAATTCATAGGTTATTCATAACCTTAAATCTATAAATCACCAACAACGGGGCTCGAACTCCCACAAGCTAGGGAGAGCCATGAGTTTTTTTTTTGCTCGGCAAGGGAGAACCATGAGTTACCAACTGGGTTGGGCCTCGAATGGATTTTTTTTAAAAGTTTAAATGGAAAACCATGCGCCAGCTGTATGCAAAACCATATATGTCCTCATCTAATTAATCTTCACCGTAGGGGAACTGCATGGACAAAATAGTCATTCCATGAAAAAACCATTTGCTCCCAAACCATTGTAAAAAAGGCCACCACGCCTCCTGTTTTGCCCACAAACTAAGTGCGCTTAATCACCACCAACAACAATCTCAATCTCCTCTTTCTCTGCATACTTTCACGGTTTCACCTATATATACACCCCTCTCCCATTAATACCCAAATCAATCTTTTCATCAAAATCATCATATACACTTGAAAAACCATTTCTCATTTACAGCACTCGAAATCAAGAAGATGGGTTCGGTGAGCAAAGCGTGGATTGTGGCAACCAGCGTTGGAGTGGTGGAGGCCTTGAAGGACCAGGGATTCTGCAGGTGGAACTACACCATAAGATCGATACACCACCACGCCAAGGCCAACCTCAGGTCCCTTCCTCGAGCGAACAACAAGCTTTCTTCTCCGTCGTCCGTAGTGGTCTCGAGCAAGTTGAGGGAACAGAAGGCCAGGCAATCAGAGGAGTCGCTGAGGAAAGTCATGTACTTGAGCTGCTGGGGTCCCAATTGATCCAAATTTGGCTTCTAGAGGCATAAATTTAGTCAGACTCCGATAAAAGCTTGTTTGAGTCGTGTTATGAACTTATGATAAGTCCATGAAATACGATCGAGTCAGTATCGATCACAAGCTAGGGCATTCAGAAGACTTGAGAGTGCGTTAGAAAGTGATCAGAAGAGAACTGATGGAGAATTTACATATGCTGTAATTGTGCACTTTCTTGACATATATCAACTAGTATCATACGATTCATATTCGATCAAGCAGCCTTTGAATCTTTTTTTGTGACTTGTTTTTCAGCTTATGTTCATATTTTGGGTCATTTGGGTTTTGATTTTGTGGAGGAGAAAAACAACAAAATGGGAAGAAATATAATACAAAATATATACGTGGCGCTGTTTGCTAATCGATTAGATCAGGAAATGAACATATGGATGTAGATAACTAAAAAAAGATATAAATAAAACCAATTTTGTTGCCACCAACTATTGATAGATTTTTTTTTTTTTTTTTTGATCCGCCTATTGATAGATGAATAAATAAATTTTTATGATTAATCCATGAGAAATATATATAAGATCTTTTTTTGAACTGATCGAGAAATATAAGACTAACCAAGCAATTATAAGTCTTTTCGTCACAAATTCCCAACAATCAGAATTGAAGATCATGTTTGATTGGTTGGGCTGTTTGGTGAAGAAAAATTTAATACTAGCGCAGAATGAGTATCTCAAATTCTCAATTACTAATAATACTAATAATAAGATGAGTATCCGTGATTAGGAAATTGAAAAGGTATACAAGTTTCTGAACTTACCTCCCACACAGGTTAGGTTAGAAACTAAGTGTTGCGTTATAACAGTTTTGCCGGGTCCGGTAATTGCCATCCCATATGGGTGAGCTAGCCTTACGCCAAAAAATGATTTTCATAACGTTCCAAAAATGTTGTGGTATGTAATACATCCATGCCGTTAAAAGTCTTCACTTTCTATGGCATGTTTATTGTCCGTTATTATTAACAAATAATTCATTCTTATATTGAAGATCCACAAAGGCCTGTTGCCCTATATGAGTGACTAATTTTTATGGGCCAATGTCTACTTCCCATATCTAACCAGTAACATTATTTGTATATGAAAGTACTCAATCATTTATTTCAGAAAATGTAAAGTATTTACAAAAATGCCAAGGGTCGAATAAAGGGTGGACATTTATGTAGAAAAATATTTTGCAAATTTAACGGTGAAGGAAAAATGAGTGGACCACTACACCGTCACAATTTATATAACAAATAATAGATATTTGTTGCTACCAAGGTAGACGTGGTTCGGGTTTCCACAAGTATCATCTCCGCATTAGCCACTAGCTATAATCTAAAAGAAACAAAATTAATCTCATATCGCTCCCTTATGATTTACTTATCTTTTTTTGTCTATCCCATTTTGTTTGGATGTAATTTAAGAAAATCCTGAATCTTGTGTCCAACTCCAACAAAGGCAATGTCAGAAAATATCTCCTTTAATAGGGTTAACAAATTAGCGATTGCAATTAAAAAAAGAAAAAGTGTTTTAATCCGAACCGTCTTATTGTATTTTTGGACGGCCAAAATATGCGCATCATGTCGGTCATACCCTAGTTGCATACAAAATTTCTCCTCAAGAGGAGTGCGGAGAAGCCGTCTCCAAATATCAAATCCACTTACATACAGCGAAGATATTCAGTATGGGACAAAGTTGAGCACGAATCAGAATTACACATTCTTGTTAGATTCAGCCGTGTGAATTCTATACCAATGTGTTATTCAAATTCATGATCAAACTTCCCCGTGGGCATTGAACAATAAAAAATACTAGGTGCACAATCATTTCCAAACACAATCTTTCACATACACGTGAATTCCACACATATATAACACGCAAAACCCACGTGTATATGAAAGATTGTGTTTGAATGATTGTGCACCTGCCAACTATCCTCCAACTTCTCCCACATACGACACCTACCCCACACGCCCACTCCAACTCCTCCTCTTGGAGCAGCGGTTTTCTTCCCAAACTTCGGCAGAAAATGGATTTGTTTAATAATTGAACCCCAAGTCTGTTGGCGCATCACCATCACCCCATCTCACGCCCACGTATTCACTGTCCAAACCACCACCAAAAAGCTAGAAAACAAAGAACGCCCGCCTCTGGTTTCTTCACTTCTTGATTAGCTGATTTCCCATATATATACGCATCTCCATGAACGCTACCATCTCATCTGCTAAACAATACATTCTCATTCACTACTTCAAGTTTCTCTCTTGTTTAAACACTATTTGCTTACCAAATTCTTCAAACCAAGAAATCAAACAAGACCATGAGTTCAACGAGCAGAGCTTGGATTGCGGCCGCGAGCGTCGGAGCTGTGGAGGCTTTGAAAGATCAGGGATTCTGTAGGTGGAACTACACCATGAGGTCGGTACATCATCACGCCAAGGCCAGTCTCAGGTCCTTTTATCAGGCCAAGAACCTCTCTTCACCGTCTCCGGCGGCGGCCGCGTCTGCGAGCAGAGTGAGGGGAGGAGAGGAGGCGAAGCAATCGGAGGAGTCGTTGAGGAAAGTCATGTACTTGAGCTGTTGGGGTCCCAATTAGTTGATCCTCGAAACCCAACAATTAACTGAGCTGGAAATTAGTAACTTCTGATTTTCGGGTTTTGAGTCAGGCCTGATGTTGCAAAACGGACGCCCGATCCGATCTGATGTAAATACTAAATGTAGTAATATATCCTCGGATTTATTAATGAACGATCATCAGTCTCTTCCTCGAATTTCTGGCTCTTGTTTGGTTACTATCGATTTGCTTCAGCTTTTCGTAAGCATTTCTTGGCTAGCTGTCAGTTTGTTCAATACGAGGAATGGAAACACAAGATCTTCTTTGGAATTTAGATTACTAGAGAGGCCATGGGAGGCGACTGGACGGTCCGGTTAGACTCTTTGAGCTGTTGTGGGCTCTTTGCGAGCCCACTTCACTCATCAGAGTCTGGATCATGCAACACATTATGTTGATTGAACGATATCCAATCAATTTAATGTGATTGTTCTACCCGACAAGCTCTACAACATGGCAGTGGCTAGTAAAAACTTGGAAGTGGCAATACTGATTCAACATGGCAGTACTTTTTTTGGGTAAAAACTAGGAAACTGATTCAACTTTTCGATACCAGAACAGATGGATCCGACATCCGAGTGAAGTCTTCAGAGTGAAGAATGTGTTCGAGTCTAAGAAATGGACCAGTAAACCTCATCACAGTGACTGCAAAATGGGTCATTGCCTGACTCATATCGCAATTCAAAACTGACAATAACATGAATATGTTTAGAATCAGATTCAAAACTTGCTTTGCGCTATGGAACTAATAAAATCCATACTCAAAATGCAGTCTTTTGACGAGTTTGAAAATGGTAATTGCTCTTAATTATACTATTCCTGTAGAGTTTGATTGTGTATGGCTGCAATTAGAACATCTTCTACGCATGAGTTTTAAAAATTTGCAATTTGATAATTTTATGCTGTTTTGATGGGCAAAGGGATCAAGTCGAAGTTGGGAAGATCCTGCGAGTCGGTTTTCTTGACCCTGAGAGTCCAAAGGCTATATTGGCATTCATGCAATTCCCAACATGATCTCCTTATTTGTCATGTCCGCGTAAAAGCGCTTTGTAATTTGTTTCTTATATTGTGTTGCATTACTGTATATGCCTTGGATAACCTTAATCGACAATTAGTTGAGGCTGAGGCTGCTATTGAGGCACGTAAATGGCCTCCAGAAGATAGGCCCACGTTGTTGGGGAAGGACTTGTTATAGATGAATGGTTTATCGGTTCTCCTTGTGAAATTTGCTTATTATATACCTTGCTTTTGAACATTTATTTCGCCTCTTTGACTGTAGAAAGTAATGAGGAAATTAGTGTTGTGTCCTCTTGTTTCTAAGAAATGTGGCAGTAATCCTTAAATTGTAGAAGTGCTCAAGGTGGTTTGCCAAAAGGTAAAACAGATCTCTCTTTCGTTTGTTAATTTTGATACTCAATTTTAGGCTCTTCCCCTCTTACTTGTTGATAGAAATAGTTTCATAACCATAACAAGGTGCCGTTCAAAAAATAACCATAACAAGGTGTTGAGCTTTCATAAGTGATAAGTTAGCCTTTCTGCAGAAACCGCATTTTATGTATGCATGCAAAAATAAACTTCACTAGAAAAAAACACTCAACTGCAACCAAAAAAAAAAAAACTATCCTTGCCTCTCATCAGGGCAACCAGTTTCATGTGTATTATTCGGACTTTCACAGGAACACATAATGAATTTTAGGGCATTCCAATGAAATGTTACATCCTCTGCATCTTTATGTGCTGATAGAGTGGTAGAAAGTCGTGATGGCCATATTGTAATAGAGATGCTATTTATGATCATGGTTTGTGGAATGATAGGGCGCCAGTAGTAACCAGATTTGATTATATCTCCCGAAAAGTCTGATCTTCAGTTCTGAAACACTTTTGGATCTTGCTTTACTATATTTCTAACTTAATTGGAACTTGGACATGTTGCCTGTTGGCCGATAAAAGAAACAAATTCGAGTAGATCTTTGTTGTTGAAGTTATCTTCAAACCATATTAACAACACACTATTCCGGGGATTGTATGCCTAATGCATTGCAGATGTCAGGAAATATTCACTTAATTTCGAGCTGAATCCACATGGGACACTTTTGATTGCTTTGCAATAGATTTTTCTTGTTTATATACAGTTTCAATAGGTATTTCTAGTCTTCCGTATTACTGTATTTGTTGGGTATTCTCAAGATTCTTGCGGGGGAGTTCGAAAGTTTAGGAGAAGAGTTCTCTATGGTCTATACAAAGCCATGGAATACTCGTTTAATTCTGCAGCATTGAACAATAGTATGTATTCCAGAGATTTTGGAACTTCTTTGGTATTTTGCAATGTGCCTTGAGTTTCTTATTCTTTGTTGCTTTCTTAGCCAGAATGCTGCATTACCTATCTAATTTAGCACCACTCCAATTTATGTAAAACACTACTACTTTATAATCCTTGCCCTTTGTCCTTTAAATCATTCCATCAAAGAACAAATTCAGCTAATGTTTGCTTTCTGAGTTCTGCTGATATTTTCCGTAACAATCTGCTTGGCCTCACTTTTAATGCCCAAAGATTACCCGAGATCATTATTTGTATTTACAATCTTTTTTAACAACACCCTGTTAAATTCGATCAACCCTATAATTAAAGCCGTTTAATGCTGAGTTGTTATTTAATGGAAACTCGTTGTTCATAGAAAGGTGTGTCAGTGGTTAGTTAAAGCGGAAATTACCATCTGTGTGTAAATTTGGAAAAGTACAATCACTTAACATAAAATGTATAATCCTAAAAGAGAAGTAAAAGTAATTATCCAAAGTACGAAAGGAGTACAATAGGCCTAAAAAGTCATGTAAGCTAATAAACTAATTCTGCAAAAATAAGAAAACAAGGATACATGGTTATGGTTATGTATTAGGAATACATATATACTTGCTGAAGTTATGTACTTAAGGGTTTATATCTGCTGAAGAATGCATACCGAATATATTTTCTGGATTCACACTTAGTTTGTGAAGGATACTCACTTGAGATAGAAACATAGACAGTCGTTCCAACAAATACTTATTTTGTCTGAAACACTATGTTGGACTTGGCTAGTTACGTTATCTTATTCTCCTTTTAAGCTAATTTTTATATATCATATGGTACTTTGTAGTCCGTATAGTGTTTTTTGGTTTCCGGTAAGTTAATTGTTTAAGAACCAAACAAACCACGAAGAGGGGATCTACCCTTGGAAGCCAGACAGAAACCAGCAGCGGAATCAAGAAAACTCAAACAACAAAATCAAGGGGGAAACATATCCCATAACACAGGCGAATACGGTTTTAGGACAGCGACCTTCCAGTGATCTCACAGCCTATTATCCTTACTCCAACTATCTAATACTCCATATCTTACTGACTATGACTGCGATTTTAAAGTTTCATGCCGTATCTTAATTGTTTAGCATTTTATGATGATTGTGTGCTAAATTCCCAACAGATACTAGGCACGTTAGCAGGCAAAATCACACAACACAGACAGTTAAGCTCTGAACATGCTATGGGAAACATCTCAATTCCTAGCTGGTGTAAATTGGGACTCCCAAGTAGTATTATATATTCAGTACTATCCATACACGTTAGCATGGATTCTTGTATACACCCTATATATATATTCTCATTTGGCTACCACTACTACTAATGTTCAGCAACTAGTTGATTTTTAAACGACATGACAGCTACAAAGGAGACAATTTGGATAAGCTGCTTAGTTGGAGATTTAGTTCCAACAAGAATAATCTTTTGTTGCTTGTTGATCTCATCAGACTGGGCTGCTTAGTTGGAGATTTGGTTGCAAGAAGAATCTTCTTTTAATGTTACTTAATTAGGTTGAATAGTGAGATGTGGATTGATATCTAGATCCACTAGCTTATATTCTGCACTAATCTTATACTAATCCCAGAACTGGTGAAATCCTATCCGTCATATAAAATTAGATGATCCGTATTCTTAAGCTGTGTTTGGGGCACCAGTCGAAAACTCCATGTGGTTATGTTGAATACAGGTTTCTCAAAACAGGTTACTATTTCATTTGGTGCATAATTTCTGGGTCTTAGCTCCCCATGTGATGTTTGTTGATGATTCTGAGTTTTCTAAGGATTCCATTTTCTGTTATGGCTCATGGCTGCTTCTAGACACTTACCAAGATAGATTCTGCATTTCCATGGGTGACCAAAACACGGACTAAGTCCTTATTGTAAAATGACAAATACCTGATTTAATAGTACTCAAAAGGCAATAAAAGTGGAGGATCATATCTTTTAGGCAGCTTGAAAAGAGTAGGATAATGGCAAGTGGTGGTTAATTGTAGTTAAATAATTTGTGTCCTGTGGGGAATATATTACATTAGTTGAATTGAACTGCTTTCTTTAAGTAGATAATTGTTACAGTGGGGGTTATCCTTGGGTTAAATTAACATTTCTTTGTTTCTCTCAGGGATTCTATCCGCTGGTGCTGAAGTCTACTATCTTGATGGAACATATGTTCCACCTCCTGGCAAATATTACATTTCCAGTAACCGAAGAAGTGCATGCATTACTGAGGTATATGCAAGGGATCGATGCGGAACTCCAAGACTGGGAATACGAATAATTCTGTCTATAACTACTTGTGCTGTGTTTGTCAGCACGAATTTGATGGGGAACTTTGTTAGATCAAACACTAATGCATGAGGAGAAGATCCAAATGATCCAAGAATTTTTTGAATCTTTGTGCTACGTTATTTCTGATCAGGAATGCTACAGACACCGCATAAATGCATATCCACATGAAAATGAGTGTGTACTCAATGTGGCGTCTCTAGGTTTTCTTTTTCTTTTTTCCCCCTCTTTCTCGGGAAAATTGTTGCGGCAATATTGTTAATTCAGTCTAATGATGGTGCTCTCTATGTGGTGATGAAGTTCCATTCCACAGGTAGTCCGTATGGGATAGATTCTTGTAAGCTTTGTGGGATGGGGAGAAAGAGAAAGCCACAAACTTGCTCATTATTACGGGGCAGACTTTTGGAGCTCAGTGGTGTATAAAGTTGGATTACTTTTAATTGCTTTACCAAAGTGGCTTTGGAGTTTGGACGTTCATATTGTGGACCTCACTTGAAAGGTTGTGACTGAGTAATTCAGTGGTCTTCGCAGCTGTATTACCACTTGGTGCCCCAGCATACTTTCTCAGTTTCTCAGTGACATATCCATGCAAGGTTCATGTACTTTGTCATGGATCGATAGAAATGTGCGGTGAAAAAGTGTGTTGCGGCACCACCATGTGCTACTCCAGGCAGAGGCGGAGCCAGAATTTTAGAAAATATTTTCATTCAAAAATATGTTCAACATATCATGTAGCTTTTGTACTACATTACTATATTGTATACGACATTATTTTGTTTTTCGGTCAATAATTGCAACACTCGTGTGATTATTTCCATCAATGAAAAAAATTGAGAAAGTTTTATATAACAATGTAGAATAAATACGTACAATTTTCTTATAAGATCACATCAAAATTATTTAAGTTTTCAGAGATTTGTATACTAATCAAACAAATACATACTAATTATATTACTATAATTAACAAAATTCTTGAATTGGGGGTGGCCGGGGCTCCCAGTCCGTCAGGCCCCTATACACCTTTGCCACTGGCTCCATAAGCACCCAATAATTTTTCGTGAATGAGGGAGACACCCATAATTTCCTCTCTCTTTCCCTCTTCCCTATTTGTCTTGAGAGGAGACCCAGTACTACGACAGATCAGCTCACCTCCATACCCTGTCACTATTGCTTCCAAACTCTTTCGTAGGTTCCACGGACAGCAAATGATAATATGAACCGTTCATTTTTTAACAAAAATAAAAATAAAAATTTCAAGACCCACTATCTCACCTCCATACCCTGTCACTATTGCTTTCAAACTCTTTCGTAGGTTCCAGGGACCGCAAATGATAAAACAAACCGTTCATTTTCTAACAAAGATAGAATATTTTGTAAGAGTAGAATGGTCAAACCTCGAGAAGCACCTCAACAAGAAGTTGTATTTTATTCTAGGCAAAAAACTAATAGTACAATTTTTTACATTGCTCAGGAATAAGATCTGTTTAGGAATTATCCGCCTCATATAAATTTTTGTCATGGAACTTAGCGATGAGTAGATGTAGATGTAAATTTCTGACCCAAAAAAAAAAGGAAAATTTAGCCAAAAATTCCTCATATTTACATTTTTTTAGCTTTAGAATAAGCACTTTTACAATCAAACATAATGACAATTAAATGTTCCTATAAAAGTGCCTAAAATCATATGGTATCCTACGAAAGTGCCTAAAACCTAGGGTATTCTACATATGAAAGTGCCTAAAATCCTAAAGTATCCTATGAAAATATCTAAACTACTAAAATCCTATAATAAGAAAATACATCCTAAAATCCTATGAAAATGCCTAAACATGTTTTTTTCTTATTGCTAAAAAACTCAAAAAGTTGAATGACCTACACTGAAAACTATTTTGCCAGCGTCCTTCCCCTAAATGAAAATATTTTACTGTTCTTGTGGCTAATTTTTCAAAAAAAAAAAAAGATGTAGATGTAGATTGGATATTGTTTCATTTTTTGAAAAAAAAGGGATATTGTTGCAGGGCCAATGTGAGGCCAAAAAAAGCAAAAAAAAAAAGAAGAAAGAAAAGAGTTTTGAGAAGTAGAGAGGAATGGAGTTATGCGAATTTGGAAATTTTGTAGTGCACCCCTCATTATAGGAGCTATAGGACGACTGATTTGACCGTTCATTTTGACATCGATAACTTGAATTTAATCCGAACTCTTATTTATTTGAGCCGTTCATTATTCGAATTAAAATTTGATTCAATCATTGCCAAAATGAACGGCCAAATTAGTTACCCTAAAGATATGCACGGAGCAGGTCCCAAAAGTCAAAGTATGGATAAGAGGCTGGAGTCGAGCAAGTTATGATTCTATACACTGTGCTTGGACATTTCCCTCTGCCCACAATTGTATAATGTGTCCGTTGTCTTGAAACAAGGAATTTTTTTTCTCTATTGCTTAACCCATCACGAGGCTGTCCATTTCATTACAACTGTTTATGCTATTGTGATAGGTTGCGACAATTTCAAGAACGTACTCTTATGCTTTGTGTTAAAATGTTTATTAAAATATGTATTAGGATAAAAATAAGTTCCACAAGTGCGTATTAGACATTATTAACATAGGAGTGTATTAGGCCATTTACAGTGATATAATAAAAAATGGATAACCAAAAGTTGATACATCAGCTTTTGATTATTCATTTAAGAGGTTGCTAAATTTATCATTATTGAGGTTCACAATGATCGCTTCTAGTACATAACCAAAATAAAGAGTTCGCAACAATTTCACACTCTCACCCCCTCTATTTCCCGCCATTTACTTCTCTTCATTTACTTTTTTTTGGGCAAAAATATTTCAATTCCCTCCCTTAATTTTGAGGGAAAAATCGGTGGCTTCCTTCCCTCTTTATTAATATATATATACATATATATATATATATATATATATATGGGTTGGGGGGGAGGGGAACAGAAATAGGAAAAAATAGTGAAATACCTTACTCCGGCGACGATGGTTTGAATTTTAGATAATCGAGAGATATAAACTCCACTTTTGGAGAGAAAGAAAAAGAAATAGTTTGTGGATAAAGTGAAGAAGATATAGAGTTAGCAAAAAAGAGAAAAAAAATACCAATTAAAATACGCGTGTATACAAGTTTTAGAATTAGATAACTTCTGTGATGTGGGGTAGACAAATTTTGATTATTGAAAAAAATTGTTAGTTTTTGTTATCCAAAATCTAAAATTTGATTATTTCCAGTGATGTTACTAAGTTTGATTATACTATTGTGAATCATCTTTTTCACAAACATTGTTAATTTTAAAAATAATTTTCTTTTGACTATACTGTTGTGGATGGCTTAGAACATCCATAATGAGTTTGATAAATATGTGTTTAGGATAAAAAAAAAATTGGTCCCACAAGTGTATATTAGGAGTAATAGACATTTACATATTATGGTTAAAGTTTGAATTATAGAGGTAGGACCCACTTATTATTTACTAGCATAGTTGTCAAACTTGACATACATGCTAGCACACTACAAGATTTAACACACTCTAACACGCAAGCTAGTGCAAGCATTATGGCACAAAAAATATATTTTTGTTTACTAAGTCTAACACACATAATTAAACACACTAGTTAATACATCCATTGTGGATGCTCATAGAGCATCGACAGTGGTATAATCAAACTAAAAGGTTATTAAAATTGACAACATTTGTTCAAAAAAGAGTTTATATTGAAATAATTAAACTTAGCAACTCTTATCAACTCATTAAATTTTAGCCATTGAATAATCAAAACTAGTAATCTTTTATCAATATTCAAATTTAGATGTCCCCACATTTTCTCAATCAAGTACACCATTATTACACAAAAACTCTCTCTTTCATTTTCAACATGTTTCTAAGAAAAATACTTTTAAAAACAGTTTTTATTTTTTTGCAAAAATTATTTTTTTTATGAAAACTTTTTTTTTCAAAATTTTTTTTTATTAAAACTTTTTTAAAAAACTGTTCTTTTTTTTATTTGAATACTTTTTTTAAATAAATCAAAGTTTTCAAAAAACTATTTTTCTCTTTTTTTAATAACCTGTTTTTATTAGTTTGAAACCTATTTTTAAAAAATTGTTTTCTACGTCAAAATTTTTAAATTTTTATAAGTTAAAAATGTGATGTGGCAAGTTTTGGTTATTCAATTTTGATTGTAACATTATGAACCTCCATATTGCTAACTTTAGCACCCTTTAAATGCATACCCAAAAAATGATGTAGTAGCTTTTTATTA
The DNA here is from genome assembly GCA_019656275.1 of Rhododendron kiyosumense. NCBI lineage: Eukaryota > Viridiplantae > Streptophyta > Magnoliopsida > Ericales > Ericaceae > Rhododendron > Rhododendron kiyosumense. The sequence goes on along the minus strand of BPLS01000172.1, from coordinate 497,963 downwards.
TTAATTTTTGGTTATTCCACTGCAAATGCTCTTACAAGACAACTTAATATTCATGTTGCGAAGAAAAATTAGCTATGCACTTAACATTTTTATTCATACACTTTACCAATTTTTTTTAATTATATTTTGGCACACTTTGCCGGTTGTATTTAAGTGTTTTAAACTACACAAAATAATATTCCTTACGTATATTAAAGTGCACTTTATAAAAAAGTAAAAGTGCAAAAATCATTTTCCATTTTCAGTAATCTTTTTTTCCACCTTTTCATTAGGAAATCCTGTCTGAAGGTGGAGTTAAAGCTGGGTTGGTTGTGTCTAGACCCAGAGAAATTTTTGAGTATCGGGTGGGTACCACGTGGCTATGCCAATATAGTATTCGCTCGGTTCATCCAAACCGTCTAAAAGTGTATTGGACGGTATAAATTGAAACCCTCTATTTTTTTTCACCCTCTCACTTTCTCTTCTTTTTTTTTTTCTCTAAATCCGAGCTGTCCACTCAGACGCCAAGCTGCACCACCTAATAAGTGATGGGCCCACAAGAAAAGGGGATAAAGAGAGAAAGCTACTGGCGGATCGAATCCATGCCCATCCAACGCGTTTCTATGTCCACTTGTACACAAGGGCCCCACGCAAAGAAAAGGATATGATTCCCGTTCCCCTGAATTATAGCAAAAAAACAAAAACACGATAAAGAAGTTCCAATTGCACCTATTCCATCTCATTTCTAGTCAGTATTTCTATTTTGGAATTTTTCGAAATATTTTTTCCTTTAAAACGTCAAACCAAAAATGTGTAATTTATACACAAATTATCCCTCACAGGGAGACCTGCATTCAAATTAATATTCAATAACGGGAATAAGAGATAATGTTGGGAACCAATTTTTTTAAAGAGACCTGCATTAAGTGTATGTCTCCTTTAAAAATTGAATTCCTCACACATGATAAGTAATATGGGACAGAGGGAGTATATAACTCACACTAATAAGAACTTACGTTCATCTCCAATCTTTAATCTTTGGGTCGAAGACTCAATCAAGTCGGATGAAAAAATAATTTACAATTAAGTGAAAATATTTAGAGTTAGCGAATCTAAATTTAATAATCGTGACGTAAAATTGACAAAGAGACCAAATTATACAATAGTCCAATAACTTAGGGAACTATTTAAGAACATGGTCATTCTATTAACAATTCAACGGGCAAACGTAGTCAAGTTGTGTTCTTTTAAATTTATAAGTCTGAAACTTATTTCCGAAATTTTTATTTTTTGTAATTTTTTATTTAGCTTTTCGTCAAAATTTTTGGAGTTAATTGTCCGTTTCAACGAGATGAATTGAAAAAATACAAAAATATGAATTGATGTTGAAAGAATTCAATAAGACGACACTTAAGACAAATAAGACAGCTGTTTGATATTTTTTTCGTCTTTAGTGAATTTTTTTTTTTTGCTTTTAATCATAATTTTGTACTTTTTATTTAGCTTTTCGTCGAAATTTGTGGAGTTAATTGTCTGTTTCAACGAGATGAATTGAAAAAATAAAAAAATATGAACTGATGTTGAAAAAATTCAATAAGACGACACTTTAGACAAATAAGACAGCTATTTGATATTTTTTCATCTTTAGTGAAATTTTTTTTTGATCATACAAATCTAACAAAAATTCGGAAAAGACGAGTAAAACACACAAAACGAATAAATTAGGTTTACAAGAACCCGCCATCAGTAAGCTAAATAAAATGGGAAAAAAAAATGCAAATTTCAATGTGCTATTTTGACTCCATTCGTTTAAAGGCTTTGAATTTTAGATTTTAAATTTTGGATTCTAATTATTATCTTTTTTTTTTTCAATCATTAGTTTTATTTTTTTTCTATCTCTCTTCAATCATTATTTTTATTTTTAATTATTATTCTATTTCTCTCTGCACTCACTACTTATATGAGTTGTATCCAAATTCAAAATCACAAAATGAACGGGTCTTTATAATTTTCAATACGGTTTCACATGCTTCTGTACATTTTTCCAACACTCCATTATTGGGACAATAAAAGTCAATAAACCCATTAAAAAAATGCAATGGGCCCACCCACTTGCGGATCTGAACCAATCACTGGGGAGCGAAGGACAAGCCTATTGGCTAACCATGTTCCCATCGGGATGAGTCATTGATGTCTCCATTCGGATAAGCTTTCTACCTGCCCCTCTCAAATTCTATTAACTACTTCCGAAACACCGGAGTCTCCCGTGTTCCAGAACTATCCACCACCACACATTCACCAGGATCCGTGTTGTTAGAAGGTTCAGAACATTAAGTGACGATACTCCGGGAGCATTGGATACTTTTCCACTTTTTTTTGGCTCAATACTTTTCCTCTCTCCTCTCTCTATATATACCCCCCCTTCTCCAATCTCCGATTTATCAGAGAGCTCACTAAAGCAAAGCAAAGCAAAGCAAAGCTAAGCTAAAATTAAAAACATTAACAAAATATACAAGATGAGTCACCTGAGCCGGGCTTGGATGGCGGCTACCGTGGCCGTCGTGAACGGCCACGCTGATCAGGGTTGCAAGCTGAAGTCGGCCATCAGATCGGTCCACAACGGCAAGCAACGGATCTCCTCCGCTGCCGCCGGGAGTCCGGCGGATCTCCGGCCGCTCTCCTGCGCGAACGGATCCGACCTAGGTGGATTCGTCCGCGGGGAGGAGAGACGGAGCCAGGCCGACGATTCGCTCCGGCAAGTCATGTACTTGAGCTGCTGGGGCCCAAGCTGAGTATGCAAGGGTACTCAAACACCCATAAATGAGTTGATGTACTGGACCTCGCTTGTGAAAAAAGATGGGGATGAGTTGACTCCGTGAGGGTGTCGGTGAGTCCAATCGGGTTGGGGGGATCTGGTGCGGGAAGATGAGTCCGTGAATGTAAATTACCTGTACAGTTGAAATGGAAAGTTTCAACTTTCATGACTCGTTTGATTGCATCTGTTAATTTAGATCCTTCATCGCTTTCTCCTGCATGGACTTGACTGATTTGATTCCCGAAGTGCAATTGATGATTCTAAGTTATTTTTTGCCGGTGAGATTGATCTATCAGAATAAGTCTGATGTGCTCGTGATCTTGACCGGACACAGTTAAAAGTAAAAACAAAAAACAAAAAAATCTGATACCTGAACAATTTGACAAATGAGATTATAAAGACATGACCTGATTAGCACGATACATGTCCATCTTAAAAGAGGAAAGAAAGATATTTGTTAGCGGAAAGTGGGTTTATTATTACGGTACGAAAGAGTAGTTGATATGTGCGTAAATTAATTTGGACGTTGATTATCCAAAAACCCAATAGATAGATATTCGTTCATGGTTGTAGTTCATTATGGTTATTGGATCATAAGCTTCAAGGAAATCCGCTCCTAGGAAACCATTGCGTTGATTCCATAACAATCAACTATAAGCTCCAAGGAGCTCTCTCCTTTCTCTCTCTACTTTACCGGTTAGGGTTTTCCTTGGAGGGGTGGGGCTGCCGCCCTTTGCCCCACCTCCTCCCCTCCTCCTTTGTCGGTCACCCCTCCTCACCTCGCCGTCCGTCGTATTCCTTCCCTAACCAGATCCAATCTCTTCTCGCCTCTACCATCTCTTCCTCCTCCACAGCTAGCTCCTCTCCGTCGCCACCGCCTTCTCCTCACCACCTCTCCACCTCCGCCTCCTCTGCCGCCTCCCCCTGGTTTGGTGTTTTTAGGATAGCTCTGACAGAGAGATGAAGTATGGTGGCTCGGCTCCCTCTGGCAATAAGTCTCCAGCTTACTGGGTAGTGTTTCGCTGGCGATAGCTCCATGGTCGGAGGTTTCAGTTCAGTACCGGCTGTCTTTGGCTTGGTTTTCTCCTAGCCGGTCTCCCCAGTCCGGTGACTGTACCGGTCTAGTTTTCCAGATTCGGTGGGCGTGGTTGGTGGGCGAATAAGTTTTCAATCTGTTTAGTTTATTTTGTTCTAGTTGAGTGTTGATTTCATCCGTGCTTATGATTATGGTTTGAGCTGAGTGTCCCTTTGAGCTCTACTACTAATTTTGGAGATGGGTTTATTGCCCTGCATTTATGTATGGTCTGCCATCGGCAGTATGTGCTTAGACGACTCCTAGGGGCTGTTCTTCGTGTCTAGGTTTTAGTAGTTTTGGTTCATTCTTGTATTCTTTGATGAAATCGTTGTAACCTTCGGGCCTTTACCTTCGGGCAGTGAAATGAATTGATTGACTTGTCAAAAAAAAAAATCATTATCTTCTTTCCTACACAATACACAATGCTCAAGCTAATAATGCCGGAAGACTTAACTGCAAACAAAACACGCCTAGCAGTGTTCAAATAGCACTTATGGCATACGAGACTCGTAGATGGTGGGATTAGTCTCTCTTCCCCTCCCAATTCTCATGTTTTAAGGTGGTGTTCACGTTTTAGACTTGTGCATGATTTTGTGGATGTAAAAGAAATAACAAAGAAAAGGATTGGATTTGTTTGAATAGGTTGTCGCCTTCACTTTAGTTATTTTGCATAAGTTTCTTCCATAAATTCTGATTCAACACAGCGTAGGGGAAACTTCCATGGGGAATTCTCACAATTAAGGTCTCCGGTATAAAGTTTCATATAAATGCTTACTTTTGCCCATTCCATGGAGATTTCATTCACGATCAGAAACAATGAAGGTTTATCGCACGAACCTCCCTCTCTCACAAACTCTCTGGTCATTCAGTATTCGGATCAGGAGGTGGAGAATTCTCCTGTTGGGTGCAAAGGGGTGGTTGTTGACTCTGCCCCATATATGAGAAATAGCTTCAGAGAGGGGTTGATTGTTTTGGTGAAGAACTCAATTTAACCAACTAAAGACTAGGAAGTAAAACATTCGGAAGAGAAGATTCATTATTATTATTTTTTTGTCAAACGGAAATATTACAAAACACTAGCGAAACCGAGTCATACTACAAGTAATATATTACAAACCATCCTAAATAGAATAAGCAAGAACCAACTAGGTTCTAAGATAGCCAACTCCCATGGCATCCGCAAAGACAAATTCTCTCGCCGCAAATGGAATAGCCTTAGTGACAAACAAATCTTCATCTTCTTGTCGTGACCCCAGACGAGCAAGGCAATCCGCAACCTGGTTAGCTTGTCGAAAAATATGAGAAATGGTAGGATTAGTCCTGCCTGCAATTTTTCTTGCTTCCTCGACTATATAGCGATGCGCATGGTTCAAAGGGGCGCATTCGTTACATAGTTTCACAACAACACTTAAGTCCAACTCAATAATGACATTCAGCAACCCTTTCTCTAGCATGATGGAAAGGCCTCTGTAGATTGCCCATATTTCCACCTCCAAACTGGAAGAACAGTTGGCTTTCCCAAAGAAACCAAAGATCTAGTTGCCCTTGTGGTCTCTAAAAGTCCCACCAATCCCCGCCTTGTTGTTGGACTTGTAGAAGCAACCATCTGTGTTTAGCTTGGCACCACCTATAGAGGGAAAACTCCAAAAAATAAAAACGCTTTGAATGAGTCCCATTGCCAGTTTAAGACTGACTAGCAAACGAGATATCCGTCACATAATTCAGAACAGAGTTGGTGCACACAGATTACCTCATTTTCATCCATAGAAGATAAGTACATTATTGCAGCAGCACCATGCCAACAGTGACAGCAAGAGTAATTCTCATGTCGTTCTGCCAAAAAGAATTTCCTCAAGCAATCCTCTAGAGAACATCCAGGCATCTAGAGTACATGCAAAAACTGAGGGAAAAGGTAGCCTACTTGTTATCAGAAAATAAAGTTGAGGTGCAAAGACCTAAGGCTTAACCAAATATAACAGGAACCCCAAATACACTTCCACTAACGTTAGCATTGCCACAAAGCACCGGTGAAAGGTGCAACCTACAAAAAAGTTGAAAATCCATAGAGATCTGAAAGATAAATTAGGTCAGATGATCAATAAACTACTCCTATTTGTATTCACATCATTACAGAGAATAAATGGCACGAAAAAATTGCAAGACTACCATGTGTGGTGAAAATGCCCAAAGGAGACCTTTTGTCAGTAAACATATCAAAAATAACAAGGTTGTAGACCTTAAGAGTTAAACATCCAAAACAACTAATAAGATTTATTTAGGAACCACAAATCGTGGTAATATTTGTATACCAGTTCTTCCAAAGCAAAATGATCCAATTTTAGACAGATGATGCAAATTTTAGCCACCAGTATCATACGTGACTTTCAAATGCAATAGACACTAGTTGTAGTGTTGTACATATGCTGAAGTCCAGGCATGAATAGTAGTAACTCAAATCATCGATTTACAGAAGAAGAAAAATCATCTTACGAGAGCCATTCAACCTGAAACAAACAGCTTTCCCAAGTTAAATTGCTTCCAATAATCCCATCAAAAGGCCCAAGGAAATTTTGTCACCACCTTTCCTGTTCACTTTGGTCCACCATCCTCCTTGGAGCAAGAATCCTACAATCAGGAATGGTAGTCAGGTCCGCCAGAGACATATGTATAGGAACATAACAACTTGAAACTTCTTCGACCAAAGAGGACAAAACTTGTTTTCACAGGTAAAATGTTGAACCAGAAGTAGCATAGCGTAACCCTCCCTCTAAGCAACACCAAGCAGTACAACCTGACACTCCTGGTTAATATAGGGTTTGAACCCAGTTCAAAGGCCAATACCGGGCAAAAAGATAGGCCCCAGAACAAAATTCTCAAATGCATGAAGCAGCATGGGCAATACTAAAACATCCTTTCTATCCAGCAACACTAACACATACTTCTTTAGTCTTGTATTCATGGTCTTTTTCCTGTAGTCGTGCCCTTTAATGGATAACTAAATAATGTATTTTTGTCAGGAAAAGAATCAAGAACTTCTCCACCAATCAAGAATAAAATAAAAATCTTGTCAGTAGAGTACCAAGGCGGTGTCCGCAGCGGAAGCAGCAATAAATTGGTAGTCGGCAAATTCTCTAGCCCAGAACCAAATTCTCCAGAGAATTGCTAACTCTCAGAAAAATTTGGAGAATGCCGTTCATAAGAAGTTATCCACTCTGGAACTTCTTATCAAAGATTTGCAGCAGAAAATCCAAACTGTTCACTAGGAACTTCTACAGATGGCTTATGCCAAGAACATAGAATGTAGGTAGTACTATATATAATCACCAATATAACGTATAGCATGACTAAGGTGATGGACTATTTTTTGTGACCTAAGCTCTTCGCCTCTTCTCCCTGTCTTTCTTCAACTCATTTACTTCTCATGAATCTCACTTATAAGTGCCAAACCTAAAGTTAATTCCTTATTTCTCAATTTAACTAATACCTTGGTGCAATGTGTTTGATGGGCCATGAGACTAGCTCTCATAGTAAGAAGAAGAACTCAAGAAATTGAGCAAAATGGATAGAAGTAAACACCAATCCAATGACGATGAGGCCAGGATGAAGTCAGGGAAACAAAGATGTCAAAATAAAGGTAAACAAGTTTCAAACATCAGTGATGACGGCCTAATTCCAATTTAAAAACGTAAAAAAAAAAAAAAAAAAAAAGTTAAATGCGTTTGGTAACCTTTTCAGTTTTCAGTTTTTTGTTTTTAAGAAACTAGAAGTAGAAACAGGTTTATGTTTTCATAAAAAAAAAACAAGAAACATGTTTGGTAATATTTGTGTTTCGAAAAAACAACTGGGAAAGACACCTTTTTGTAGTTTCCACAGTTTACAAAAACTTTCCAAACAAGTTTATGAAAAACAAAAAAGTAGAAACTTGTTACCAAACAAGTTTTCTTCATTAGTTTTCAAAACAAAAACCAAAAACTGAAACAAAAAGGTTACCAAACACCCACTTTTACACTAACTTCCATCATAGAAGCCAGGCAACTGTAAGAGGCAAGCTATCAGCTCATTCCTCTCCCAGCAGAGATTCACATTCCTCTACAGTGGTTTGAAGAAAACTTAGAAAGCAAGGGCAACTAGCCAGAGCCTGACATAGGCATACAACAAGCAGAAGTTCAATTCAGTATAACACACTGAAACTACCACAAATGAGTCAAATAATAGATACCCCATTGCACAATCTTGTTATGCAACATATATATACAACAACAAAACTTCAAATTCAATAGAGTTCACTGAAACTACTGACATATGATTCAGATAACTGAAACACAGTTGTGTAAATTGGTTATACCTGTAAAATTACATTTAGAAAACAATTATTGCCAAGATTTAGCAATCCAAGTACCACCCACTTCTTCTTCAAAGAACCACCACTATCTGACGACCAAGGTAAGCAATTAAATTTTCTTATTTTACCGTCTCTTAGGGCCAAGATAAAGCCAGCAACAGCCGGTAGACCAGACAATGATATATGAAACCCAGAAGCTGAAACCCACTTCATTTGAGGCAAAGTTCGAAACCCATGTTTGAAATTTGTGAACTAATGATAGAATATCGAGTTTCCCTTCAAGTTTCATATGGAATCAAGTGATGTTCTTCAACCACTGGACGATTGTATATATATGAAAAAACAATTGAATAGGATCAGAGAGTCTCTACTTGTGTCTTGAGCACGCATAGAAGATCATGAGCTCCTCACAAAACCCTAGAAAATGGTAAATAATCAGTTGAGAGGGAAAGGTTTTGTGCAGTTTGAAAGGATCGCAAAGCCACTGTTCCTTGGTTCGGCATAAATAGGGATGGATACGGTATCTTGCACGGGTTCCAAAACCCGTCCCCGCCCCGCTGTAGGGGGTTTTCCCCCATCCCAACTTGCGGGTATCTTCCGTGCCCCCGCTTTACCTTGTTAACCGATCAATATTTTTTTCTTTACCAATACCACAACTACATCCAAAGTATTTCCTTCATCTGTAACACATTCATAGTCACACAAGGAACAAAAAAGACAGTAACACCTCAACTATTTCATATTACCTGCTCATAGTTTCATTGTGGATACAGTGGCAACTCTTCTCCTCAAGATCAAGCAAAGTCTCCAAGTTCATAGCCATTGAATCCAAGCAGTGGTAGGCAACTATTTATCCTCATTGGGCGGTCAATCTGTCCTACCAATGCATTTGAGTTGCATGAACCAATGTGCTTGAACTTGTGACACTTAACATCAAAGTATATATTGTTACTCAGTGCTACCTTCAAAAACTAGTCCAAGATTTTCAAAGTCGAGATTCACCTTCAAAATACGTCACTTCAAGACTTCCATCTCCTTAGTTGCTTTGTTGGACCGCTACATATTCCTAATAAGTTTGCCATCAATATACAGGCCACACAGTGTGCAAACTGTAAAGGAAGGAAAGTGTCACAGTAAGAAGCATTTATTTGCATAAAAGGAAGACAAAGGAATGGAACGACCAGGTGCATTTTGTTTTTATCAAAAGGCATTAGTGGGAATTTATATGTACACAAGAATTGCTTAAATTGATTCAAAATATTTCTGCTTTAAGATTTGTATTCGATCTTAATATGGTGTAAATTGAACCAGAGTTTCATACTTGTATAACCAGAGATAACAAATATCCCTAGTAAAGTTGGTTAGACAAACTTATTTGAAGCTTTACTGAATGGCCTTTTGAAATAATTCATTTTCTCCACCTTGCTCATTCCAAAAATTGTTTGTTTCATGTGCTACAGTTCACAAGAAAAAACGAATTGACAGCGTCACCTCATTAACTTTGGAAGTTAATTTGATCTTCATTTTCTCATTTTCCACCATCAATCCAACTGTTTCCTGTAGTTTTGACCAATCCTCTACCCTCCATTAGCCTTCTCACTCGTACAGCGTCCTCCCATCTTCCTGCCGTAGCATATATATTCGCCAATGTCACATAATGTCCAGCGTATTCAGGTTCAAGATGGACTAAATGGACTGAAGCTAGCATTGCAAAATTAATATCTTGTTGGGCTTGAGAAGCAGAAAGAACAGCTCCCCAAATAGACTTATCAGGCTCTAGGGGCATTTTCGCTATGAAACCAACAGCATCCTCAAGACGGCCAGCACGTGCTAATAAATCAACAATACACGAAAAATGTTCCATTTTAGGGCCGCAGCCAAATTCTTTCCTCATTCTGTGGAAGACTTCAAGCCCCTTATCCACAAGACCCGAATGACTACAAGCTGATAGCACTGAAGTAAAAGTCGCAGAGTTTGGGCAAATGCCAGTTTTATTCATCTCTATCAGAAGTTGAACGGTGGCTTGACCAAACCCATGCATTCCAAACCCTCCAATCATTGTGTTCCAAGATACTAAATCTCTACTCACCATTTCAGAAAACACAGAATATGCAGTTTTGATGCATCCGCCTTTAGAATACATATGGATCAGTGCGTTACAAACAGGAATGCTGTTACTGAAACCATTTTTACTAATGTATGCATGTAGTTGTGTCCCAAATTCAAGATCACACACTGGCAAAATGGCGGAAATCGTGGTCTGGTCATTTTTTATACCCATGCTTTGCATTTTACTAAAACAGTCAAGTGCCGATTTATTAGTTCCAAGATCAGCACAAGTAAGAATCATGGCATTCCAGGTGACAACATCAGAGTTGTCCATCAATTTGAACACATTTGTTGCATCGCATACTTTCCTACATCTAGCGTACATCTTCAACAATGCAGGTCCCGCTGATTTGTAAAATGCACACTCAGTTTCTATTTTAATGCCAAAGCCATGAATTTCTCGCCCACGTGTTAAAGCACCAAGATGTCGGCAAGAAACGATGATACTGGAAATACAATCCAAATCAGGGAAACCTTCACCTTTCCTAACCATATCCCTAAAGATCGCTATTGTTACTTCATGCTTCCCAATCCTTGAATAACCGGATATCAATGTGGTCCAAGAGATGATATTAGGCTCTTCAATCTGTTCAAAAATCTTCCAAGCCTCGTCGCATTGCCCCATTCTGCAATAAACGTCCATTGCCATGTTCCAAGTGACTAAATCAGGCTCAAAACCTTCCAACCTCATAGAACCCAACAAATCCAAAGCAGATTCAAGAAACCCATTACGCACATACCCCGAAATCATCGAATTCCACGACAACAAGTCTCTTTCGGCCATTTCGCTAAAAACCCGTCTGGCACCCTCAGTATCCCCACATTTCGAATACATATCGATCAACGAATTGCAAACTTGGACATTCAATTCATCTCCACAAGTAACAACATCTTTGTGGACTTGAATCCCCACTTTGAAATTCCCAGACTGTGCACACGCCCGTAATACCTTAGGAAACACATACCTATCAGGAACCACACCCTTCAACTTCATCTCACAGTAAAACCCAATGCACTCACCCGACATTCCGCGCCGCGAATAAACCGACAGGATTGAAGTCCAAGCGAACAAATTCGGTTGCGACATTTTGTCGAACAGGAGGTGGGCTGATTTCGAGTCCCCACAGTCCGCGTACATTTGGACTAGTTTTGTGGCCATGAAAGGATCTTGGTCTAGCCCTTGGAGAATGAGGCGTTGATGGGTCTGTCGTCCTTGGTCTAGTGCTTTTGACTTGCTGCAGAGTTGAAGTAATAGGTGGAGCTTTTCTGGTGAAGGGAACTTCATAGCGGGTGTGGACAGAGATGAAATTGGTTTCCGAGACTGCCATGTTATTTTCATTACTCAAGAAATTTGAAGTGTGAATGGAGAAAATAAAGTTGGATAAAAGTTCTTTCTTTGTCACATACTTACATACTAATGGAGAAAATATATTGCAAAGTTATGTCTCTGGTCATCAAGAATCGATTAACGTTGTGACCCCGTGTTTTTCTGGCCGGTATCTTTTCGTTCCTGGACGCTATCCTCTGTTTCCTGCCGCTATCTTTTTGTACGGGGCCGCAATCTTCAGTTTTCCAATTTGTTCCACAGATACGCGTTGAAAGCCAACACGACACGCTTATATATATGGGGACAAAATTAGGCGTCACGATTCTAAAAAAATAGGCATCATGCGCCTAGCACGCCTTCCTTCTCGCGCTTTCATCATCATCATTTGATTATAAACGGGTGTTAACTTAGGTTTAATGTAAAATATTTGTTATTTTTTTTTACGTTTAAAAAGCTTTGTCTAATTCGCAAAAAAAAAAAAAAAAAAGAGGGAAAAGGTGCTTTAGCAAATGTGAGTTAAACAGTTTGAGAATAAAGTTCAAAGTCGAAAAAAATTACGCAAATCGCTTAGTTGGCCGGAGCTCGAGGAGCTGTTGGGTAACTTCATCAATATTAGAGACTTGGCTCTGAAAGTACTACAATTTGGGTTGTTTAATGTTTACCAATTAGATTGCAACACGTATTCTTGTATTGTATATCTGACAATGTGGATGTTTAAATTAATCAAGTCATTAAAATTTCATCAAAACACTGATTGTATATGCTCTATAATTTCATTTAATACTCATATCTGATCAAACAAATGTGTCCTTTCAAGTAGAGAGGCTAAACCTTTTTCTATAGGCCATTGTATGTTAAATCTTTCTTTCTTTCTTTTTATATATAAGCAGGCTATTGTATCTTTGTCATATCCCTTTTTTTCTTTCTTTTGACTCTTTTTTTTTCCGTTCATAAAATGAAGAACGAAAGAGAAGTATATACTTGATACTCCATCTTTCTTCTCTTTTCAAGAAAACAAGGCAAAAGTTGAGTTTCTATTTCCTATTGGGTGAATTCTAGTTTACTTTCTGGTACTTTCTGAACTACAAAAGTATATACTTCTTGTTCTATGCTCGCTTTAACCGAAAAGAATGAAATGTGTCGAACTTTCTTTTTTTTTTGAATTAACTAAACAATCATTCTACATGCGTGGCCAAATCACGCAAGTTTTTATTCCTGTCATTTTGAATGATTATGTTTTCATCCTTTTTGCTTGTTAAATACCTTGTGTACCCATTTTTAGTGATATGTATAAATACATAAATACAGTTTCCTAATTAATGAGGATTTGATTAGAATTTATGTAAATATAGTTTCCTAACAAGAGGCACTCGATTTGACAATTTCAAATGGAAAATAGGGAAAAATTCCAAATCGTGGATATCAAACATTAAGGAGTTGACCAAGTGGGCTTAAGAAAATAAATAAGTGATTGATTGTCAACAAAAGAAGAAGAAAAAAAAAGTTCTATATGTAATGGCCTTGTTGCTAGCCAAATCTCTGCATAGGATTAAAGGGAAATTAGTTAACAACATCTATATAATAAAACAGAGCTGTGTTTGAATCCAAAAGACAACCA
>BPLS01000172.1:451646-474698 GCA_019656275.1 Rhododendron kiyosumense | reverse complement strand
AGAGAGAGAGAGAGAGAGAGAGAGAGAGAGAGAGAGAGAGAGAGAGAAAGAGAGAGCGCGAGCGCAATAGGACTGTATGGGAAAAATACTTGTGGGCATTTGTGCACAAGAACTTGATGAGACATAATTCACTCTCATATGACAGCCCAGAAGAACCCCATTGTCATTCATGACAAATTAAAAAGGGCAAATTTCACTCAGACCCCCTGAGGTATATGACAATGACAGAAAGTACCCCTCAGTTTTCAAAAATGACAGAAACCTCCCTTACTTTACAGTTTGGGTTTCATTCCGTTAGTTCCGTTAGTTAAATGGACGGAAAATGTACGAAAATGTACGGAAATGTACGGAAAATGAAATCTTCAATTTTATTTAGTTCTACACCTATCTTAGGGCTCTCATTAAAAGTCCTAGAGTTAAAAATTAATTATGATCATTTAGGATAAAATAGTTAAAAAAATAAAATCTCCGCACCGATTCAAACGAATTAAAATTTGGAGCATTTAAAAATTTTGCTTTTCACTTGATTTTAAAGCTTTCAATGAAGAGCAAATATTTAAGTAATCCAATTTTCAATCTATTTGAATCGGCCCAAAGATCTTATTTTTATTTTATTTTATCTTAAAGTGCAATAATTAATTTTTGGTTTTAAGATTTTCAATGAGAGCCCTAAGATAGCCGTAAAACTAAACGAAGAGGAGATACTTAAGTGCTCAAATTTTCAATCCGTTTGAATTGGTGCGAAAATCGTATTTTTCTGATTATTTTATCCTAAAGAGTCATAATTAATTTTTCGCTTTAGGATTTTCAATGAGAGCTTTAAGAAAACCATAGAACCAAATGAAGAGCAGATACTTAAGTGCTCCAATTTTTAATCCGTTTGAATCGGTGCGAAGATTTTATTTTTTTAACTATTTTATCCTAAATGATCATAATTAATTTTTAACTCTAGGACTTTTAATGAGAGCCCTAAGATAGGTGTAGAACTAAATAAAATTGAAAATTTCATTTTCCGTACATTTCCGTACATTTTCCGTCCATTTAACTAACGGAAACTAACGGAATGAAACCCAAACTGTAAAGTAAGGGAGGTTTCTGTCATTTTTGAAAACTGAGGGGTACTTTCTGTCATTGTCATATACCTCAGGGGGTCTGAGTGAAATTTGCCCAATTAAAAATTGAATCAAATAATCAATCTTGTTCATGACAAATTTACCCAACATTCATCATAAATTTATGAAGAACCTGTAAAAAGTATTAAAAAATAAAAAAAAAGCTAACTGTTATTGTCTAATTTGCACATTCGATTACAATTCATCCCCCAAAACTCTTGATTGATACGAAAATCAATTGATGGTAGTTGTTCCAATTTCTCTAATAAATTACTCAAACCTTGCTTGCCCAGTCTAATATTACACCCTATATGAGAGTCGCTTTCAAAATTTGAAGAGTGAATGTCTGTAGACCGTTGTATTTGTCATTGTTGAGTATGCTTCTGTTGTTTTTTGGAGTTGTATTTTATTGTCATCTGTCTCTATATAATTTGATTCTCCGATCTTTTTGATAATGATGACAATAACATCAATCTTTTTCTCAAAAAGTGACTGTAAATAATGAAATGTGCAAAATATTGGTTATGATGCTTCCCAAACGACCAATTTGAAAACATGAGAAGGTTCTTATACCGAGTTAGGTGGGAACACGTCAGATTGGCCTCAATTTTGACCTGCCGAAATCATGTGCACAAAACATGGAACGATTTTGTCCATAATTGGTTGAAATCTAATAGTTAAGCGACCAAATATGAGCAATTAAAGACTAGATCCCGTTCTGCATTTTTCAAAAATCTTTTTTTTTAAAAAGAAGGTAATTTCAAACTCAAATATAACAAAAATGAAAAATAATTTTTCAATTTTTTTTGCACCGTTTAAAAGATATTAATGAGATCTATCAAATAAGATCCATATTGGTAGAAAAATTATTTGCATAAGCACATAATCTTTAACCTTGAAATTTATCTTCTTTTTTAAAAGAGTTGTGCTATATGTACCGACCAAGGGGGAGAGAAAACGTACCGACGGCCGCCGGCCGGCCGTCTCCGGCCACCGGACGGCCGATCCGAGCCGTCCAAAAATTCTAAAAAAAAAAACCGATGGGGCATGCGCGAGAATAAACGTCATCCGAGGTGTGTAGGGTGCTTGATCTGAGCACTCTTTTTTTGTATATATACACGTATATACATATATACACAAAAAAAGGGTGCTCAGATCAAGTACCCTACACACCTCGGATGACGTTTATTCTCGCGAATGCCCCATCGGTTTTTTTTTTTAGAATTTTTGGACGGCTCGGATCGGCCGTCTGGTGACCGGAGACGGCCGGCCGGCGGCCGTCGGTACATTTTCTCTCCCCCTTGGTCGGTACTCATATCATTTTCGTTTTTAAAAATCCACTTTTAAGAAAAGTGGAACGTCATGGAAGAAGTACTAAACAATATCCGAATTGTATCAGGGTCTATAAGTGAAATTAAGCCGTAATTAAGCCGCTTCATTTCTTGTCCTATTAAGCCTTTACATCAAATCGGAGCGTCGGTAAGAGCCGTTTAGCATCCAACGGCCAAGGACGGAGAGCGGATACTCAACGTCTACTTTTTTTCCCCAACGGTCACAAAACTCAAATCATTGAAATTCCCCTATTGAACCCCTTTCCCTGAGATTCTCTCTCTCTCTTCTCTCTCTCTCTCTCTCTCTCAAGAACGCTCCAAGATTCCAACCTCTTTCTCCCCATCTACGAATTCTTCACACCTGTTTCAAGAAAATGAGTGTTCTCCAATACCCAGAAGCCATGAACGCTTCAGATCTCCAGATATGGAACAACGCCGCGTTCGACAACGGCGAGTCAGAAGACACTTCGATTACAAGAAGATCTTCTTTTTCCCCATTGAAACCCATCTTCGTTAACCTGTCCGAGTCTCTCGATTCCATCTCGAGTAAAGAAAATCACAGCCCTGTGCCAAGAAAGCCCCTGGTTTCCGTCAAGACCCCGTTACCGGTCAAGCCACTCCTTTCGAACGGCGTTCTCGGAAACTCGCAAGGGATCCCGAAAAAACCCCTTTTGAAGAACCCTGTCTTGAAGGATGATAAAAAGGAAGAAGAAATTCGTGATGAAACGAAGATCGATGCGGAGATTGAGGAGATTCAGGTGGAGATTACTCGGTTGTCCTCGAGGCTAGAGGCGTTGAGGCTTGAAAAAGCTGAGCAGAAGCTGAAGTTGTTGGAAAAAAGGGGAAGGGTAATTTCGGCAAAGTTTATGGAGCAGAAACAGATTGTGAAGAACCCAGATGGAGTGAAAAAGATTGAAGAAGTTTCGTCATTTAGTAGTACAAGAAAAGTGGAGAGAAGGGGGTTCAGTTTGGGTCCATCTGAAATTGCTGCCGGGATCCGGAGAGGGGCAAGTCTGGGTCCATCGGAGATTGTGAAGCAATTGGGTAAGCAAGAAATTGTGAAGCAATTGGGTAAGCAAGAAATCATCATCACTCCTGGTCAGTCTATAACAAATAGGAGAAAGTCGTGTTTTTGGAAGTTGAATGAGATTGATGAATTGAAAGTGACAAAAGAGAGGGGGAAGAGTTCGAGCATTAGTCCCAAGTTGAGGAAAACCATTCCCAAGACTCAACCTTTGAGGCAAGCAGTTACAACGGTGGGGTCGAAAAAGGCGGTGAAGAAAGAGGATGGGGTTATTTCTGCAATTCAGCCAAAGAAGCTGTCGTTCAAAGATGGGGAGAAATCAGTTCCTAATAAGAAGGTATCAAAACCGGGTAGGGTGGTGGCTAGCAGGTATAGTCAGTCTAGTGGGAGTTCAGTTATGAGGAAGAGGTCATTACCGGAAAATGAGGAGAATGAGAGGTGCGAAAAGAAGAGGGCTTCGTCGATTGGGACACCACGGGGGTCTGATTCAGACATAATCCAGAATCAAGGGACTCAGAGCCGGGTGAAGAAGCGGTGGGAGATACCGAGTGAGTTGGTGGTGGTTTGTAGGAATTTGGTGAATGATGAGGAGGAAACACCGGTATCTGTTGCGAAGATTCCTGAGATTCTCCCAAGGATTAGGACTTTGAGGTGTCCCAGTGAGACTCCAAGGGACTCAGGACCGGCTAAAAGAGTGGCCGAGTTGATTGGGAGGAAATCGTACTTCTGCGACGATGAGATCGTGGAGGAACCAGTTTGTCAGGCTTTGAGTTTTGCTGAAGATGGTGAAGAGAATTGATAAATGGGAAGTGTAAAAAGAGAGTTTCTTCCTCCATTCCTAGTTGGTCTAACGGTGGTGGGTAAGCATTCTTTTGCTTCCTCTAGGTGGATATGGATGAAGTGTCTAGTTTTTTTTTTTTTAACCCTCTTGTAATATGCCATAATGGGATATGATAAGCTGTTTTCTTATGATTCTATTTTGGGTTGTGTTTTTGCTGGGGGAAATGAGGTGAGCTTACTTTTGCTACCTCTTAGTGATTGCTGAGATTGGGGTTTTGTATTCTTCGGTATTGCTTAATGCAAGAAGCTTTTTTCTCTTAATTGACTCATGGGATTCATATATGACAACAAAGGGCAATTCCATCTTTCATGAACATTAAAATTCAAACTTGATAATTAGTACTGAACTTTTTTTGAGGCCATGTGATTGATTGCAGTTTTTCAGGCAAGGCTTTGATTGAGTCTTTTGAATGATTGGTTTAAGGGTCCCATTTTGACCTAGCTGAGAAGTATTTTTTTGAAGTCGCAAAGGATGCCACTGATATTACTTTTCTTCTTTTGGGAAAAAAATACTCCTTTTCTCCTGTTACTTTATCTAATCTTCAAAGGTAAAGGGTAACCCTGATGTCAAAAGTAAATTTGTTCCAAGTTTGTATTAAGTTATGAGGATTTTATAAGAGAGATGTCTACGGAATAAAATTGGGGAGAAGTTCCAGCGATGACGAATTCCATCTCACACAAGCATAGCTTTTTCATATTGAAGAAAATAAACTTTTTTCAGACAGTCGGAGGGTAATGCCTATTGAAGAAAATTGTTCAATACCTTATATGTTGTTTCAGTATAAGAGTTTGTACATGGCTTGCTATGCAGATTTTGTGTGAATACAAAATGTCCATTGCAGAATTGCTGATTGTAAAAATGTTCCATGCAGAATCGTGGGATATTTCATATTTCATATTGGAGAAAATGGTAAAACACCTTAATTTTTCATTGGAGAAAATTGTAAAATACCTTGATTTAGGTGAATACCGCTGCAGAATTGCAGAATGCTGTTGTTGCAGGAAAAAAACTTTGTTTTTTATAGTTAAGAGGATAGATTTCTGCGACTCAATTTGTTTGGATTTGACACAGCTTGTGAATTTACCCCCAAAAAACACAGAGCTTGTGAAAGGAATAGTCTCAATCACACATAGCAAATACGTATAGTGGCAATAAAACTATATTGCTCTAATACTCACAGGCTGCAACAACCGAGTTCCATATCCGACCAAGGGAGAAGTTGAAAGCAGAATGAAGCGTGTAAGAAATATGAATGAAATACATAATCCAGGAACGTCACACCAATGGAATTGTAACTGCTGATATAAGCTTGACAAAAATTTGAAGTATTCATCGCAGTCAAAATTTTAATGTGAAATGAGAACAAAATTTGCTTTACTACAGCTCTATAACAGCTCGTGTTAAGCGGTGGCTGTGGCCTCAGATTCGGCTTGAGTCCCTTCCAAAAATAAAGCGCCTTCCCCAGTCAGATATTACCAGCATTCTTGTGCGCCAGCTGACCAGTTTGCTGGATGTCAAGAGAAACAGTCATGGTCACAATATCATCAGAAAAAGTGTACAGTTAAAGCCACTGTGTGATACTTCAGGCACACTAAACATATTTTGAGGAGTGTTTTGATTATGACTTTTTACCTCGCATACACAGAATACCAAAGCCACTGGGTGCTATGACCGATTGAGACCCAATCCCCAGGAAGTTGAGCTGCAGTTTGTTCTCCGCCCAGCGGAGCAAATTGGCCAAGATGCTTGTACCTAGATCATAAGACAGACCACAAGAAGTCCAATCATGGAACAAACAGATTAGCTTGCTTGCCACGAACATAAATAAGCAAATATATATGCAGTTCATGGTTGTGCAAGTCGCAGCACATCAGAATAGGAAGGGATTCAAGAGAACCGAGAGTTTTTACATGCAAAAAGCACATTATCCAACTTGACATTTCTCTTCAATTTTCCTACACCAATGCTACGCCATACAATCTAAGAGTCAATATTTAGGAACCAAACTTTAAGTTCAAGAGGCCCAAAAGTTTTTTTCCTTTTAGAATTTCAATATCCGCAGCAATTTGCTCAGAAAAGCAACCAAGCCTCATTCTTTGGAAACCAAATACTGCTCTTAGATCAAAATCAATCTGCAAATGTATAAACTGCTAAAGCATTTGGTGTCCAGTACTTCAATCTAACTGAGCCAACGATTTTCCTCCTGGGTTTCAGAAATTTTCGGCATGAACGGCCTTTTTTAATATTTTGACTAGATGATGCTCAATTACCTTTTTCCTTCATCTCTTTTATTCCTGCATTTATGTTGGGACAGGTGGCATTGGGACTACAAGCAGTCACATTCGTACTAAGCAAAAAATGTACCTGAAGGGATGAAACCTATGGCGTCCAGACCCCCTGAACCTTAGTGGACCTTCAGGATACGTTTCACACCTTTCCATGCGGTTAAAACAGTTGGCAAGGTAAGCACCTTGTTGAGCAGCAACCTACAATAATAGATGCATAAGACAGAGAATGAAGTTGCAGAACAATATCAGTACAAATGATTCTGCACTAGATAACCTGTGCTGTTGCTGGAAGATTTTTCATTTGTGCATCCACTTCAGAAAGAGCTTCTTTGAACAGTTCGATATCAATGATTTCCTTTTGGGCATTTCCTTGATAGTTCTTCAGTAAATTAACAAAATTCTTCAACTGCTTCCTCTTCAAATAGATCTCCACTTGAGGATATCTTTCACAGATATCTTTAATGACATCTTTAAAATCTGCCACAGTGAGAGTACCAGATTGATTCTTGTCTGCCTTACTAAATATGGCCATAATGTCTTCCTGAAGAAAACAAAAAGCCAGGATTCAGGACATTGTAGTGTTAACTGTTAACTCTGGCAAAACACTTCCTTGTTTATAAACCTCACAGAGGTTGGAACCATAGATACAAGAATACTATTGCATTCTATAGCTTTCATAGACTCATATATGCTTCAGGGAATAGTAAACATGTTAGAACAAGAATATCTGACAAGAAGAAGGTGAGCAACCCCCACTTTGCAAACAAAAGATACTGAGATTTCGTCCGATGGCATAAATGCAATCTTCACTAGCTTCATAAGTGCAGTTTAGTTCTGCAAGCAATGGGCATGTTAGAACTATCTCAGAATTCGTTCACACAGAGCAACAAAAATCCTCTATTTACTCCATCGTTCCATTGGAAAAGAATGATCATTCAAGAATGGAATGAATGTGAAATATCTGTATCAATGTGACTTAGGATGTCAACAAACTTATGAAGATTAGCTTCAGTTGTCAAAATACAAAGGCAATATGAATATCGCAAGATTCAGAACAACGTTTGGTAAAAGAGCTGCATCAATTGCAAGGGAAACTGCAACATACATGCGGTGAGCAAGGACCATCATGGACGAACTTGCAATAAGCAATGATATCTAATGTGCAGACCTCATGCAAGCAGTTTAAAAATAAGGCAGATGATATATACCATGACTCTGCGTTGGTTAATTGTAGCACAATCACCTAGCGCATATATGTCATCGCATCCTTCCACCCTGAGCCACTCATCAGTTGCTAAAGCACGCCTGTTACCCTGAGCATAAAGGAATAGATTCCTCACATTAAGGACAGCTTAGAAAATGGGAACCCGTAAATTATCCAAGAAAGACAGGTTCAGAGAACCAACCTGACCAATTTGCTTCATAAAATCCATAACGACTGGGCGAGTTCCAATACCAGTTGACCAGACAACCATTCCATATGGTATGGACTTGTTCTGACCAGTTGCTCTTTCTTTAGTAGAGATTTCACTATCAGTTACTTTAACAACCATTGACCCTGTTTTCAAATCAATGCCATCTCTTTGGAACTTCTCTTCAGCAAAGGCAGTAATTCT
Source organism: Rhododendron kiyosumense (assembly GCA_019656275.1). Taxonomy (NCBI): domain Eukaryota; kingdom Viridiplantae; phylum Streptophyta; class Magnoliopsida; order Ericales; family Ericaceae; genus Rhododendron; species Rhododendron kiyosumense. Next base: position 466,486 of record BPLS01000172.1, on the reverse strand, counting down.
TTTGTCAAACCTGCAAGGTGAAAACAATTGAAATCTTTAGACAAAATTACCATTCCAAATAATTGCCCATTATGCGGAACAAAGAAAGATACAAACCAAAAGAAAAATGATGACAATACTAGTCATCACTCAAATATCGTGAATCAATCACCCACACTTTGTAGTATTCATTTTTCTAAAGTTTTGGGATCATTGAAGACGTCATACTCGCTAGTTCTGAGTCTCGCAGATGGAATTTCATGTATTATTTTCTAGAAGGTGGTTCTACTAAGCTTCAAAATTAAATTTACAATGGCAGCCAAATAATTGGATGACGATGACACACATACTAAATGTGAAATCCCACCTGAGAGAGTCCCACATTGGATGGGAGTCCCAGGCCAATATGATTTCTAAGTGACACACCTAGGCTGCTTGTCAACCTGAGGTTAATCTTGTGAGGCCACGTGGTTCAGGCCCAAGGAGAGTGCTGGTTGGCAGTACCAAAACCACCAACCTAAGTGTGTAGCGGGTCCCGTGAAGAAAAGTTACAAGGGACAAGCTTGAGGTGCTTGTCATGCTTGGGTTGGTCCCATATAAGAGGAGCTTGACGTGCTTAAGCAAGTACTTGTCCAACATCACTTGGTGAGTGAAAGTTGTTGGACCATGGGGCGCAACCATGATGTTTCGATCTTAAGTAGGGAAAATATGTGAAATTCCTCCTAAGAGAGCCCCACGTCTAATGGCAGTCCCAGGCAAATTTTGGATATAAGTGACTCACCTAGGCTACTTGTCAACTGGAGGGTAACCTTTTGAGAAGCGTGGTTCAGGCCAGGGGGTACTTCAGCTAGGGTGCGGATTGTTACACTAAAGTTGCATTTGTTTCACCATCGGTTTTTAAACATTTTCCTGCATTTATCTCTTGATCCTGTCAAGATATCCCTTTACAAATGCACATAATTCCAAGTTCATGACTACCACCCTTGGTAAGCCACCTTATAGAATCTAGTTATGAAAGCAGTATCAAACATGGATAGCCACTTTCCCTTTTGGCAATTAATATCTATAACTTCTTCACAAAAATACTATGAGTATATGAACATCAAATTGTTTGAATTACTTTGATATGTAGAGTCTAGGAAAACCAAAGAGTTCCTTACATGTTGAGTATGTGATCTGCAGCCTCAAGAAGTGTTATTTTGACATCATCTTTTGCTGTAGGATATAACTTGGCCAAATCTTCAGTGACAAAGTCATGAAGCTCAGCCGCAAACTCCACCCCAGTAGGACCTCCACCAACAATTACAAAATGTAGAATTTTCTTCCTCTCTTCTTCGCTTATGGATGGAAGGGTTGCCTTTTCAAAACAATCAATCACTGTCCTTCGGATTTTCTGAGCATCTTCTACTTCCTGTATAAAGACAGCTTTTCTTTAGATCTAGCCACAAAGCGGGTTTTATCAAACTAACACATGAAACTGTTAAGGATGTGAATAACTGATAAGACTTAGAGTTGTCCATATTATGGCCTATTATCATAGCAGTCGTTTCGTTCAAGAGGCATTTAAATTGAAAGGAAGCAATTGATTAGTTTGAACTTGGTAGGTCAGTCAACATACCTTCAAGAAGTGGCAATTCTCCTCAACACCAGGAGTGTTGAATGTATTTGAACGGGCTCCCATACCTATCACCAGGTAGTCATAGTCGACTGTAAAATTTTGTTCTCCACCCAAATTGTTCTCTGGAATCGATCGACAATAGACTTTTTTGTTCACTGCATCGATTTGGAGACATTCAGCTTCTCTAAATTGAACATCTAAACCTTTCTGCCAAAATAAATACAAGAACCAGGTAAATATTCATGGTTATGTAATAAAAGAGAATGATGACCCAAAAATGTATCAAATTGCTCAAAAAATGCATGAAAGTATGAAACTGATTCCTTCATTGCTTTAGAGTTTAACATCATGGATACTGTGCACTTTATAAGTAAACAAACATATTAGCACATTCCAGTCTTTTATGAGACAGCAAGGAAACGTCCAAAAAACAAGAGTCAAAAAAAAAAAACAAGTGAAAAATTCCAGGTTTTTCCCCTTATATGTAACTTGACATGCCTTGAAACCCCATGTGATGCATGTAAAATGTTGCACCTAATTCCAGGGGATCATCATGTTTTGCAACATTATATTTTTGTTCCCCTTCCAAATGACAACATCCATTTCTGAGAATGGGGCAGGCGGCATGGATAATTAAAGCCTTAAAGGAAATCAAATGACAACATCCGTTTTATATTCACACGCCTCAAGGCATTTGTTGCCAAGAGGTGAACCGATCAAACAATGCACTCCATAGGTTTTCGGGATTATTGGAGACAAAATGACTTCGCCGAAGCCTTAATTGGATAATTGGGGATGGACCGATGATGGAGCTTAAGTTAAATGCAAATTGCCCAAAATGGAGCACATTGACATGAATTGTGCTACTGGTACCGAGGATAAATTCAGCTGATATAGACTTTAATAGTTCAACAATGCATGTGTACCTTCTTAACGATGTTGCGAACTGGTTCAACAATGCTTCTTGCTTCCACTGTACCACATGTAACACTAGGTAACAGAGGAGTAAATGCAAAATAGTTACGAGGTGACACCACCTGAACTTCATATGAAGGATCTTTCAGATTTTTCAAAAAACTTGTGCCAGCCCAGCCTGTCCCTAGTACAACCACTCTCTTTTTCTTGTGATCCACTGGAATGGCATCATTATAAGCACCATGGAATGGTCTGGCATCAGAAAAGGCCAGAAGACCTCCACCACTGCATAAGCCGGAATAAAGTAAATGACATGTTGAACATACAACTATGAAAAAGATGTCGTCAAAAGTACAAGAAACATGGCAGTGTAGTGAGGCAGAGAAAGCCAGCCTAGAATTCAATGACAGAATCAAAAGAAAAGAGGTTCCTCAACTCCAAATCTAGAACCAAGCATTAAAGTAAAGCACTTACAATGACTGGTATACCAGGAATAACATCCACTAGTAAATTAACATGTCATATACTAATGAACTCGCATGACTCATACAACTGATACGAGTGAAATAAGTAACAAATGATTCAAATGGATTCATTGTCTCCAGTAGGTTATGGGCAGTGGTTATTAAACATATTGAAAACTCTCGCACTAACCCCTTAACCAGTCAATGAGAAAATTTAAAAAAATGGAAACAATCACAAAAAACGAGTAACAATTTCTTCCCCAAGGAACATCAACTTGCACAATCTACCTTTAACATCTTCTTCGTAAACAAATTGCGTAACCGCTTATGAGATCTAATCCAGCTGGGTGTCAAATATGTAGATAAAACAGAACTCAGTATTTTCACAAAAAAAATCTTCAAGCCATCTATCCTGGCTTTTTGACAGTAAGCCAATAAGCATTGAAGTGAAGTAGAGTAAATGAAGGCATGTTGGATCCACCCCAGGAAGGCAAGACGCTTTGAAATTAAAACTTAAGCATTTATCAAGAGATTACATGCAATCAACTATAACACGGAGATATCTCGTCGCGGGATCTGTAAAAGAAACGGAATAAGCTCAATTAATTCCACGAAATGTCCAAGTGGCCGAAAAACCGTAGGGTTACTTGGATTCATTATGGACACATTTCAAACCAACAAGTCATCATAGATGTTGGACACATAACCACACATGCAGCTCACATTAACCATCGCATTTATATGTACAGCTTTGGTAAGTTATCAAGGCAAAAGCACCAACTCTGCATCGAGGCGGTGCAAATTCATCTACACAAGTTGAATCTCAGTTTTCCTTTCAACTAAATTTTCACATTTAAATCATGGCCAATCGGATAAATTATGCCACTGAGTAACTGACAGTCCTCTGTAATCTATGGTTGCGCTAGATTATCATTGACTAATTGAGTGGAACACACTGAGTCAAGTCCTCATAAGTCATATCTATCTTCTTCTTTATTTGTTTTGCTAAGTTTGTTCTCGGATAGATCACTTCTACAGAAAATATGAAGTGCAATGTAATCATTCGTTTTTGCTTCATTCGCCTCGATCAATTGTCAGATTGTTAAACAAAAGGAAACAGAGTTCTTCAACAACAAAAAAATTACAGGTACTTTACTATATTCAATCCAAAAAAAAGATGCACAGCCTATAAGGAGAAGTAACTCAACAGAACCCAAGCAAAAAAGAATAGAGAAATAAAAATGCAGTGCATGAAAAATCAACTCGGACATATTCCATTTTTATTGACATTTGGCCTAAATTTCCTCGAACAAATCTAAGCTTGAAAATCTGCGCTAGCCTACATCAGAACAGATCCATTTTAAACCAACAAAAATACCAATAACAAAAAATTAAAAACAAAAACAAGGCATACAGAGCGGAGATCTACAAAACGGTGTCATGAGATTCAAAAAAAAACCTGACGGTGAAGAGAACGGCGAGTTTTGTTATGGAAGGGTAGTCGTGAGAGGCTCTCGAGGCCCTCTGGTAAAACGCGTACCAACTCATTGCCGGCCACAAACCCTGATTTTCTCTCTTTCGTTCACGCAGAAGCGAGGCAGAGATAGACTCCAAAATGGAAACTCTGTTTTTTAGAGAGAGAGAGAGAGAGAGAAACAAATGTGGTTTGCGATTTTATACGAGGCGCGGGGGCAGTGGAGTAACTGCCAAGTAATGTATGCATTTTGTGAGCTGTTTTTTTATTTTATTTTTGTTTATTTAAATTGACTTGTTAAACTTGGAAAGTGGGCACGTGTCTTTTTGGGGAGGCAGTGATCTCCTCTTTTCGTGGAGGAATGCTAGTTGGCTTCGTTTCGTTGATTTTTCCGACCACACAGAGCGAGCTAATTTCTCGGCAGCCGTTGATTTCGGTGCCGGGTTGGAAGAGAGCTGATCGGACGGTTACTCGTGTGGTTACTGTACGGATTCCGTGGGACCCGCTGCGAATGGAGTCCTACAATTCCTGCCGCGTGCTTTCTCTGTTTTGGTAAACGGTCTACCGTAAACCTCTAACGGCCCGTTTGGATGCGGGTAAAGAATCGGGGGTATTAGTTAATAAGGGGATAAGATAGTATGGTTGTATTAGTTAATAAGGGAGGGCCCACATTGATGTGATGTTTATGAAAGAGGATTAAATAATATGTTGTTTGGATGATGTATTAGAGAAGGGGGATTAAATAGTACTCCCTCCGTCCCAATTTACTTGTCACAGTTCTATTCCAACCGGAAAAAAGAATTAGTTATATCTTTAAATTGGTAATGAATTTTATATCCAATATGGATCTTGTTTGATAGATCTCAATTTATTCTATAATACAATGTTTTCAAAATCGCCTAAAATATTATAAATTAGAAGATATAATCAATTGAAAAGTGGCACGAATTCCAAAAAGTGACAAGTAAATTGGGACGGAGGTAGTACTTTGTTTGGATGAAGGATTAATAGGGGTATAAGGAAGGGTGGATGATGTAAAAAACTGTCAAATGACCCTTTTGCCCTTGTATGATATTAAATTATATTAGTCATTAAATTAAATATCAAAATTGCAAAATTTAATAAATTTAATTACTTTTTCGTAATTAAACAATAATAACTCAGTTTACTAATTAACTAATTAATTTAATATGTAAAAAAAATTAAAAAGCATTTTTTCAATTTCGTTTTTTTAGTGGGGAAATTTTAATACCCTTCTTTAATTTAGATTTTATAATTCAATAAACAAATATGTATTTTAGTACTCCCTCGTCCCAAATTAATTGTCACTCATTCCATTCTAACCGGCTAAAAAATGAGTTATATCTTAAATCGGGACGAAATCGGGACGAAAGGAGTAATTGATTATGAGTTGGGAATATGGTCACACATGGTCACACATGCACATGATAATTTTCCTTTTATTTTTCCCCTCGTTCTTATCACTTTCACAGTTCCGGCAGAGAGAGAGAGAGAGAGAGAGAGAGAGAGAGAGAACAGGAGAAGAAGAAGAAGAAGAGGCCGAGAAGAAGACTAAGAAGAACGACGACACTCCCTTTCTCCGATTCCGGCTGAACGTCACAGGTTCGATCTCCAATTTGCTGGTGTTCCTCTTGTTCTTCTTCTTTTTCTTCCTGTTTCGCTGTCTGTTGCAGCAGAGGCAAACCCAGGAGGGTTTCTGGTGGGGGTTGTGGGAGGGGATTAGGAGGGGTAAAATCGTCCAAGAAGGGGGGGATTGGGGGGGATAATTTATGGACACCTCAAACCCTATCCGAAAATAATACCCCTCATTGCCCTCTTCTCCGGTCTTCCGCAAGAAAGGGGATAAACGAAGACCCCTGAGTTTTGGCTTCCCAAACCAGGTCTTAGAGATGGGCCCAGGTCTAAGGAAGGGGTTATAACTTATCCCCCTTCCTTCTCCGGCATCCAAACGACCCCTAAGGACGTTGCACAACACCTTCTTAAAAAATATTCCATTCGTCCCAAATTTTTTGTACGGCCCGCAAAACGGAGTGTTAAAAATAATGCAATTTTTTCAAGAAAAAATTCAAACTTTTTTCATAAATTAAAAATACTCATTGATATCTAGTAAGTTGTTGAAAATTTTTTGATTTTTTATTGCAAAAATTGTATTATTTTTAACACTCCATTTCGCGGATCGGACAAGAATTTGGAATGAAGGGAGTAAATAGTTATTTCATATTTTTAAATTCAAAAATAAATTTTTTATTTTTTTTACACCGTATAAAAGATTTATTATACAAGATTCATATAAATAGAAAAATTATTTACGTAAATACATAATTTTTGAGTTTGAAATTATTTTTTTAAAACATAAATACTTATTTTCCTTTCAGGAACGGGGCCTAAATATAGAATCTTCCCGTCGCAGGGTTGTGTGTGGCTGAGCGGATATTGCATGAATCTTATTTTATTTTTGTTAACCAAATCAAAGAGTTTGCTTATCAAACCAAAAAGTTACTCCAAACCATTCGCCTCTTTTTTATGCGTTCAGTTTCGTAATCTCAATTTATTAATTACGGAGTAGATATTATGTCATCATTACCAGGGACGGATCTGGTATAGGGGGAAGTGACACGTGCCACCTTGTTCCAAAAATACCAAAATAAAATATACCCAGAAAGCCTTAAATTTTAAAATACGAAAGATGTTAACAAAGCTCACTTTGGCTAAGTGGTTCAGCCCTTCGGTGCTCTTGGAATAGAGTTTGAAACACGGTGGCAGTAGTGGCATTGTTTTGAATCTTCATTTTCAAGAAGACATATCTCTCTCTCTCTCTCTCTCTCTCTCTCTCTCTCTCTCTCTCTCATTTTAAATTGTTGCATAAATTCTCACATGATTTGTATTTTGTTTCCCACTAGTTGGAGAGGAATTTAACACGTTTGGACATTAATTTTTTCCACAAGTTTAGTATTTTTATTACATGGTTCTTTTTGCATAAATCCCACATGACTTGTATTTTTTTCACTAATTGGAGAGGAATGGAACACATTTTGACATTAATTTTTTTCCCACAAGTTTAGTTTTTCTATTAAAAAATTCCACATGGTTTGTATTTTTCTTTCCATTAATGGGAGAGGAACATAACACATTTGGACAGTAATATTTTTTTTTCCCCACAAGTTTAGTATATTTATTGCATGTTTCTTTACGGATTATAGTGAGTTGTATTGATATAAAAATTGAATTCACAAGCATATATATTTATATACTTGTATGAATAAATTACGGTGCCACTCCCGTATCCAAATCCTAGCTCCGCCCCTGATCATTATCACACTTTTCATATTAACTTTTACCTATACTTTTCAAAATTATCATTTGCTTTTACGTATTAACTTTTACTCATTAACTTTACAAAATGACAAAATGATAATCGTACAATCTTTTACCCATTAACTTTTCAAATTAACACTAAATAAGGGACAACGCAAAATAGAATATTAGACTCTTATTTTGGGGCGTTCGGTAACATTTTTGTTTTCTACGGAGTATTTTTTTTTCTGTAAAAACCAGAATGTAGAATCATGTTTTAAAAAAAATTAATCGGCAAAAGAAGATATTTTAATAAAAACAAAAATATTGGGGAAGGGGGAAGGGGAGGGGATATATCAAATGGGCCAAAGCCCAAAACCAGAAAATTCAGAGAACAAAATATGGGCTCAAACTCATCCCAAGAACCCAAAACCTAACCTAACCCTACCAACCCTGCCGCTACCATCTCACCACCGACCACCAACTGCAGAAAACCTACCACCACCAGAAAAACCCATCATGGCCGAGAATAAAAAAAACAACCGATGCCGGCGCGAAGGCCATGGACGCTGCAGAGTGCAGACCCACACGATTCCAATGATCACCGCCGAGATCCTACCGAAGCAGATCTCATGAACAACCTAAGACAGAACAAAAAATGAAAAACATGTTTGGTACTACCTCTGTCCGCTTTTGTTAGTTCATTTTCACTATTTCACACTCCTTAAAAAATTGTACAAAAACGTACTCCCATTTTCAAAAAGTAGCTATTGATCTAGTAATAAATATTGCAATCGATATTTCAAATTGTTCACAACACACATCACAAGCTATACATAGAGATATAAAAAGTCGTTTCCTTGTAAAAGAGATCGGGACTAGTCTATATAAATTTTAAAACTTGATTTATAAATTTCAATATTCTAAAAATTGATTCAATGATTGTACATATATTGAATGGAGATCGGTTATTAAATAATATATTGCTATGGCACACAATTAATAAAAAAGACTTAAATAGAAAATTTATTGAAGATCTTATTCAGGAGTTTTGAAATTTCAAAACGAATAAGGCATGATTCTATCAACTAATATTTTAAAAATATGAAACGTCATAATGGGAAAAAAATCATTCATGAAAATTTCAATATCTAAGATTTGAACTCCGCCATGCAAGATTTCCACCAATCCACCTCGGCTGTTGCTTTTATGGACCCTTTTTTCTGAGGGATCATTTAGCTTTTTGGTCCCCAATGTATAGGGCACGTTTCATTTTGGTCTTTAACCTAACAATTGTAAATATTAATCTATGACGCGTATTATACTTTTTGTTTAATAGGTCCTAAACCAAGACACCGTTTATTTTGGCCCTTAAATGCAGGAGCATTATAGGTGTTTTGCTATATAACTCATCCAAGTTTCAAGAATGACGTATTTACCTTTTCAGTCCCCGGTGTCTAAGGCGAGTGCTATTTTAGTCCCACAAACCAGTTCTAGAAATCAAGTCCCTAAGTTGGGAATTTGTGGATATGAAGGCCTTTTTTCCTGTCAAACGCAACAACATTTTGAGGATTCTCCATCAAAAATTATTGGAGCAGATAAATGCGCATCTTTTTTCTCCTCGATGCAAACACCGCTTTTTAAAAAATCTCGAAAGTTTATTTTTTCTACTCTCACCCACCATAAACCCACCCTACTAGGTTCAGGGGTGGGGGGTAATTCGCGGCCTTTGCCACCATTAAATCACCTCAACATCTCGAATTCACCTTCCCCATCGCAACCTTGGAGTGGTGAATTTCTCTCTTCTCTATGTGTTCTCTCTACCCTTTTCTCATATACAAACATGGCAGCAACGAATGAGGAGGAGTTGAGACTGCAGAGAAGAGAGTTTCAAATTAAAATTTGCACAAAAGAGTTTACAAGACACTTGTGTTTCATTTGTCTGTTTTCACAAAGCAACCTAAACGGAAGTGAAAACAGCAAGAACCAAATTTTCCAGATAACAAAAAACTTAGTGCTCACAAACGATTTTTACGAACACTTGTACTAGAAAACTAGAAATCAACATACTGACTTCAAACATAGGCTATCTTCGACGAAAAAGGAAAAAGGAAAAAGAAAAAAAAACTAAATTACCTCATTCAATAGCTGCTCCTGAAAATTGAGTACTAGAAAAACGAAAGGAAAAAAAATACTCCGTATCAAAATAGCAGCCAAGTACGCTCCTGAAATTCGTTAATGTAGGGATGTCCCTAGCTGTAATAAGAGGGACCGAAACTGAGTCGGCTAAATAAATTAGTGCAAAAACCCAGAAAGCCAACTGCGCATGTCAATCATGCTTCTTTAGTTCTGAAAGAATGAGCTATACATAGGTAGATTTCAACACTAGTGGGACTCGAGTAAATATTGTTCAAGTAGTTACATAACTCAAACTAACAACAGAAAACTCCAGACAGCAAACAGCGCTGTGTTCATGAGCATCATTTTTGCAGTACGGGCTTTACAACTAATCGAAGAAAATAATTGAGGGCATTGCAATACACCTATTTGTGGAACACTCAATGAGAGAGAGAGAGAGAGCATATACGTCGGATTGGGAGCTGGATTTTCTCTGCACATGTGCGAAAACAGCATGCCTCTGGAAAAAAAAAAAAAAAAACTAGAGTTTGATTGTCACCTCAGAATCTCAGATACGGCTTGAATCTCTCCCGAAAATGAATCTCCTCGTCCAATCAAATACCACTAAGATCCTCGTGCGCCAACTGACTTGTTTGCTGAATGTTGAAAAAACAAAATGGCATAAATGAGTTAGATTCACGAACATTTTCGGCTCTAGCTCTAACGAAAGCACACGCAATTCAAGCTGCAGTAAGTGATCTATCACCTTGCATAAACAGAATACCACAGCCACTGGGTGCTATGACCCATTGAAACCCAGTCTCCAGGCAGTTCTGCTGCCGCCTGCTCTCCACCAAGGGGAGCAAATTGGCCTAGATGCTTGTACCTTGTGAGCAAAAGTTGCCATCAAGCCACAAGTTATGAAATAATAAAAGTAAATGGCAGGGAAAAATATATGAACAAGATTTTGTCATGCATATACGGTTTAATGAAATTTGGTGCCATTGCCTTCAGTGGAGAATGAAAAGAACTAAAGACAAGAAAAATATATAAAAGTTGGCTTAAAAGCATTTTCCAAACCCGTCTAATCCTATGTTGGAGAACACAAAACAGATGGCTCGCCAGCCTCTGCCTAACAGTGATTGACAGCGCTTACATCAAGTCGTACTACACAGTCAAGGGGGGAAAAGGCATCCCATTGAAAGTAAACAATAAGACTGCAGCACACTTACGATGATTCAACCCGACTGCTTTAGGTGTTTCAACGAATGACCAAAGATCTGAACAGAGGACTAACCAACTAAGAAATCACGTTAACCAGAGTAAATTATATAGGAAGTTCTTGGCAGATTAATCTGTTAATGATCCCTTAAACAAAAGTACAGTCAAAATGATAATCCAAAAGCAATTGATAATCCAATAGTATGATTACCGAAAGGGACGGAATTGATGCCGTCCAACACCTGTAAAGCGGCGAGGGCCTTCAGGACTAGTTTCGCACTTCTCCCTAAGGTTAAAGCACCTAGAAAGATATGCACCTTGTTGAGCAGCAACCTAAGATGCCAAAATACAGCAGGATCAAGAGGTTTCCACATTCTCCTTGGCTACAGAAAGCGACAAAACACTACGGCAGTGTTTGAAAGGTTGACTGGAATGAAGCTCGAATGGAATTATCATTTCTTGCAACACTTGTTTTGATGTTTGACTTACTAAAAATCAACTGAGTGTATGCGAAGATGGAATCGTCATTCACCGATTAGCTGAACAGTCATTCCATCTGGCAAGCATTCCATTCGTGCCCAAATCATTCTAGCGCACCAAACACTAGCATAAGAAGTTATTAACAAAGAAATCAACAACTAAAGACCTGAGCAGTTGCCGGAAGACTCTTTGTCTGAGAGTCAACAAGACAAAGTGCTGACTTGAACTCTTCGTAATTAACTTCTTCTCTTTCATTTCCCATTGTAGCTTGCAAGAGACTTCTGATATCAGGTAGGTGGTTTCTCTTTAAATAGAGGTCTACTTGGGGGTACCTTTCAAGGATGTCATCAACCACATCTTCAAACTCTTCCATGGTCAGGGTGCCAGAATTGTCCTTGTCCGCAGCCTTAAATATGTTCAACATATCTACCTAAAATGGTAGAGATATCAAATAAATGCAACATTGTAAGAATAGGAAGTACAATGATTGAGGATGACGCGTTCAATTAAGCGTAATCTCATTTCAAGGACAATGAACCAGAATAACCAGAAGAGACTTCTAAATGTACGAGCCATTTGTGTTTCATTCATATTGTCTAAAATATCACCTCCACATCCTTGCAAAAGGCATTCGTGTAGAATAACCTATGTTTCTGAACCATTCATCTTATATAAAACAGGGCACAGTATGACACCAAAAGTTAGACACAGTTTATGGTCTTCTCGACATGTTATCATGGTTCTACTTAGTTTGATATGGTCTTCGGACAGCATATTAAACCCTTACTCTTGAGGGAGGTCATGATATATATGTATGCATGAACTTTTCATAGACATATCTGCAATTATATGCGGAATTGCCATAGTTCGTAAGATTTAGTAGAACAGGTAGTGATTTATGTCACAGACTCGTGAATAATCAGGCGCGTCATTTGGCATTTTAGCTAATCGAATAACAAATGAGGTACAAGCTTACTCACCATGATTTTACGTTGATCTATAGTAGCACAATCACCAAGTGCATACACCTCTTCACATCCTTTTACTCGCAACCACTCATCAGTTGCCAGAACCCGTCTGTTACCCTGCAAACAGACAAAACTGCAAACTATAACTAAGAAAATTTGCCTATTCACAAATTGTCAATGTACTCAGAGGTACAAAATCTCAGAAGATGTATTGCCATGCATCAAGAGAAGCTAATCCAGAAAATTTGGTAAAGAGTGGATAAAGACATCTATAATCCAGAAAATTTGAAGGACAAAATAACAACCTGGCCAATTTGTTCCATGAAGCTCTTCACAACTGGACGGGGCCCAACGCCAGTTGACCAAAGCACCATTCCATGGGGCACAGAGAAAACCTCGCCACTTGACTTCATCTTCATGTTTATAAATTTATCAGAAACATTTACAACACGAGATCCTGTCAAAACTTCAATGCCATCTCTTCCAAATTTTTGTTCAGCAAATGCACTGATTCTTTCATCAAACCTACAGAGACGGGAAAAGGCTTGGTCAGTTCTGAGCTCAACTTTTATTGCAAGATTGCACTTTAGAGTAGAGAAACAATCATGTCAAGAAAATTAGATGAGCTACACTAATTGATAAGACTTAAGAAAACTTGACTGGATCATGGATTTGATATACACCTTATATATAACAGATACTTGAAGTAATACTAATACACAATGGAAAATCCCAAAGGGAGGCTGGACCAGGAAAAGTACTTAATAATTGCAGATGTACAAAGCAAAGGAAACCTCATAATTTACTTTTTGAAATTAAATAATCCTAAAAGTTCAAATATATAGCACGTGATAAATGATATAGGACTATCTCATGTTCAATGCATTCAAGAGAAGGGTCAAAGAAGTCGTTGATCAAAGTAGTAGTAAGATTGAGATTCAAAAAAAAAGTAGTACTAGTAAGATTTATTAGGATACCATAGTGCTCCTTTTGAGAAAATAAAACACCAACTTAAAGCTGGTAATCTTCAATTCTTACGTGTTTAAGATATGATCTCCAGATTGAATCACTGATATTTTCACTAGATCTTTAACTGAAGGATATAACTTGATCAAGTCTTCCTGGACAAAGTCATGCAGTTCTGCAGCAAATTCCACTCCAGTTGGACCGCCACCAACAATAATAAAATGGAGATTTGTCCGCCGCTCTTCCTCACTCAGGTCCGGGAGTACAGCCTTTTCGAAACAATCTATCACAGTTCTACGGATCCTTTGAGCATCCTCTACCTCCTGCAGGAAATGTAGTATTATCTTTTTAGTTTTGGAAACCTCCACAACTTGCAAAAGAGCTTAATAGGATTTCACCATTATTCTCTCATCCGAGAGTTTTGGTCTTATTATCATTTCAGAATAAGGGGCATATAACAAGTTGGAGGGAAAATAAAGAGGATCCATCTCTAATATCATACATGTACATATAATGGAAATTCTGGATAAACCATCCTCAATGAACCAAGGATACCTTCAGAAAATGGCAATACTCCAAGACACCAGGTGTGTTAAAAGTATTTACTTCTGCTCCTATTGCAATGACCAAGTAGTCATATTCTAAACTGAATTCATTATTTCCCACCATATTCTCATCCAGATTAGACTTGCAGAATATTTTTTTGTTAGCTGCATCTATTTTGAGACATTCTGCTTCCCAAAAGTTGATTTCTCCGCTCCTCTGTCAGATAAGAAACAGAAATGCATCAGCACTATACATATGATAAACTGTGCACAAAATATTCTGAAATTTTCACGCAGCAAGGTCAACTTAACCCAGAGGAATCTGTAGTGAGCACTCATTGTGAGCTCAGGAAACCAAAGGGTATTGACTAGAGTGTGAGTATAATTTTCCCAACTTTCTCCAAACAATATGCATGAAAACTGAAGCTGAATTATATAGTCGATTTGTTTTCTCAGTAATCTTATGCAGAATATATACCCACCAAAAAATATTAGTACTGAATCATGGTACCCAATCATTTCCACCAAGAATGCTCTGAAAATTTTCCGATGCATAAAGTCAAACTGACCTTCTTTATCATATTCCGAATGGGCTCCACAATGCTTCGTGCCTCCACTGTTCCGCATGTGACGCTGGGTAGCAAAGGAGTGAATGCAAAGTAGTTACGAGGGGAAACTACCTGAACATCATATTTTGAGATGTCCAGATCTTTTAGAAAACTGGTACCAGCCCAGCCTGTCCCAAGCACCACCACCCTCTTCTTCTTGCATTCTGTT
>BPLS01000172.1:424200-436646 GCA_019656275.1 Rhododendron kiyosumense | reverse complement strand
AAGAATCCACCGTGTTACGTATGGTAAAGAAGTAGGAGCAAAAAAGTTTTCACTTTCCAAAGCCCAAAACAATTGGAAATATGCATACGGAGACATTGCATGCATGTATGGTGAAAACATAAAAGAGTGAAAAGAAAAAGCCATTAACAGAGAGAAGGGAAAATACCTTGAAGGAGGAGATTGGCTCTGTGATTAGCTGACCTCCTTTGTCGTTTCTTTGTTTTTTGACAGGAACATGGTGTATTTTATTTCATTGTGGATTCGTGGAACAAAAGAGAGAGAGGACAATGAGGGGCTTGGCAGTTTGTGTGGACAATGGCGTAAAAGATAGGAAATGGTCTACAAAACGTGGGTAGGCAGTTACTGGAAGGGGTAATTTACTTGCTAACCCTTTTTGCAGTAATAACTGTTTTAGGTGGTTTTTTATTGTACTTAAATGTCCAAAATATCCTCACAATTAATTGTTTTGTTTTGTGTTTAAAAGGGCACTTATGGAAAGGAAAAAACATGACAAAGGGAGGAGATACCATAGGGTACTCTCCCTTTATATATTAGAATAGATATTAGAATAGATATTAACTATTCAGGTATTCATCATCCCTCTTTCCTATGGCTTTAGATTTCTTATGATCAACTATATAGCACAAAAATGAGACTTTTCTTACAGATTGAACCCAAAAAAAGATTATATACAGACATCAAGAAACATCGCAGTCAATACAAGCAGCATTCACTTTCTTTTTTTCTTTCTTTTTGGTCGAACGGAAATTTGCAACATTCACTTTCAAAATTTGTTTGTTGCTTGCGCAATATTTCACATCTAAAACAGAAAACTAAAAAGGCAGAAAAAAAGGGTGAAAGAATAAGTTAGTAGAAGCTAAGGCCAAATATTATAGTCAGAATTATTTTGAAGACTTATTTATTTGTTGCATACGCAATAATTTGACATTTTAAAATACAATCGAAAAATGAAAGAATAAGTTAGGAGACGGAAAGGCCAAATCTTATAAGAATTATGTTAAGAAAACATAACGTACTTTAGTGGTTGAGACATTCTTTCTCAAGGCCTGGGCAGGGATAAATTGACGATACCATTGCACCCTTCATCCTAAATTGTTCGTCTGTTCTCAAAATTCTAACTGTTATTATAGTTTCATTACGCTATTATATTTTTCAACACCTTGTTATCCTCAAAAGGGAAATGAGACATCATTAATCTATGGTTTTTACCTTCTATTACTCCATTTGAAAATGAGGCTCCGTTTGTTTCAGCGTAAAATACTTTTGGGTTTTCCGCCGTTTGGCTACATAAAACAAAGTAAAACATTTTCCATCATTGGGGCACAAATGTTTTCCTCTAATTATTTCCGTAAGTTGTTTTTGTTTTCTATCATTCGCTTGAGTGGAAATTCAGCGCACTCACTACCAACCAAATCCAAAACTATCACACCCAATTATTACTCATATACTAACTCCATGCATTACTTATCCATAATTATATCCCGCACTTAATAAATATATTACTTATCCGAGACCTTTAATCGTCAAAACTATTGTTTTGGAAAATATTTTCACGTCTAAACAAACACTGAAAAATAAAAGTTTAAAATTTATTTTCTAAAAAAATATTTTACGTCGAAACAAATGGAACCTGAATGTTTGTTAATTTTTGAAGAGGAATTATATCTTGAGAATTACATAAAGTACAAAAATAGATCGAGGGAGAGAAGGTGCATGTTAAGCTTAATAATCATGTCCTTCTTAGAAGGATAATGATACTATTATTTATTAAATGTGCAGTGGTAAGATAAGTATAGCTAAGAAAAGATTTAAAGGAGAGAACAGGACATATTAGCCGTGGATGACATGACAATGAATGAGTGGGCCAGATTAAAGGACCACAGCATCTCTAATTGGTCAAGCATGTAGGAAAACAAATTTTTATGGCACAGCTAGCCCCACCAACCACTACTCGTTGATTGGCGTGCGTCTTGGAAAAAACTCTAAAACAACAAACACGGCTTTCTCTACTTGGGTGGGTGCCCGAACTCTTATCACAGTTTTTAATAATTTTTCTTCTAAGGTGTTTTCGCTAATGAAAAATTTATAGATTTTTATTTGTGGTTGTAAAGTTGTTGGGTGTTTTCGGTAGTGAATATGTTGTTGATAAATTTGTGAGCAAGTGTGTCAACCCGAGTTTCTGGTAGTGAACAAGTGTGTCAACCAGAGGTAGAGTTAAGAATTTTGGTTAGTAAGGTCAAAAATTATATTCATATATATGTAATACATTTTTTCTACACACAAGTTAAAAAATATCTAAATTAAAAGGTTAATTATAAGATCGATATGCACTAATAATTCATTTTTGCCTTATAATTGGCCCCAAAAGACTTGTTATATTTGAAAAATAATATATGATAGTTTCATTTTGAGAGCGTTTGGAATTTCTATGCACTTAAAACAAGTTGGGGCAATTTAGAGATTTTTTATGGGGTCAAAATAACTAAATTATACGTATTCCTATGAAAATTTGGGGTCAAATTAGTAAAAATAGGGTAAAAATTATACCTATCCATACACAAATTTGGCAGTTAGTGGGGTCGGCCGCCCTCCCTTGTATTTATGTGCCTCCGCTCCTAGTATCAACCCATCCAAATACGTGATAGAAAAGGCCATGAGGCATCACGTGGCGGTGCCCTAACGGCACTTAATAATCTCTCCAACTACATAGTTGAGGTCCTGAGGAGCCCCATGAAAATGTTTTTGTCTCCCGTTATTGTTTTCTGTTCTGATTATCTTTGTACATTGCTTAGAAAAAAAAAAATTCTTGTCTTTGCGCATTGTGTGTTTTTGCTTTTCCACATTTATCAATAAAAGCGCTTTATGAATTGGTATTGGTCCACACTAATTGATACTACACTTGTGATCATGACTGGACATCGCTCTCGATGAGTAATCCCCATAAAAGCAGTTGGTGTGTGTAGTACTATGTTGAGCACTTTTGAAGCGTCAAATTGTGCATTCGAAGATTCGGATCTCATCTCGGTAATAAATAGTTGTCGATTATTGGTTACCGAGATGAGATTCAAGCCGTTAGATGTATGATTCGATGGCTCGAAAATGCGCAGCACGGTACTGCGCACACTACCAACCTGAAGTTTTTCCATTATGCTTTCTTCACAAATGAATTTTTAACTTCGAAATAACGAAACAAGCAAGGTGGAGCCCAAGCACCTTCACATCAGCCAACATGTACACCAGTGCAAACCACCCCTAAACATAATTTCCCTCACTCCCCAATCCCCATGTGTAACTCATGAGAATTTCGAGTTTGATCAAGTGAGTATGAGAAAAAAAATTAAAGACTTGCTCTTTAAAAAGTTGTAAGTTCGAATCTCACGAAAGTCAAACGTTTCAAAATCTTGAAATCACTGAGATTTGTCTAATCGTTAACTTAAGGGCCTTTAATTAAAATGTGCACAAACTCACTCAGATAACCGTTAACTAAAAAGAAACTCACGACTCGTGAGTGGGGATAGGAATCTTTGTGTGGTGGACTCCTCATTGACATGGGGATCCCAAATTCTCAGTCCACCGAGGCTCACAACTTATATTATCAACTCATATTCCAAAAGAGAATTACACAAATAGGCTGAACCTTATAGTTCCTATCTAGACCTGTCAACGGACTGGATTAGATCCGCCAAATTCGAATCCATTTGGAAATTCTGTTTTTCACTTCCATTCTGAAAATCTCGGTGTGTGTTGTTGAAGAGTTTGTTTGGAGAGCTACGGATTTAGTTCCATGCTTCAGGTATTGAATTGCTTCTGGTTCTTGTTTACTGGCACTTGATGGAAGTTAAAAGTGGCCAGTGTGAATCACAAAAACAGTGACCTTTGGCCGGAGGGGTTTATTGCACAAAAATGCCGGGACGATTGCGTTTCCTTTCTTCCTGTGTTAGAATGCCAAGCTAGAGAGGCTTTATTATGTCAAAAAGCCCGAAACCTTGTCCTACTACAGGTGCCGCGACAACTTTACCAAGTCCGAACAACTGTCAACTGCCATATCAGACCAATACTCAACCCGGCCAACAAGCACAAATTCGATTCACTAGGCCGACCGAAAGGGAGGAATTAGAACCAACCTTTGCTACACAAGGGAAATCCTTATTTCTGACATTCTCATGCCTATTCCTTGTACAAAATTTTGACCCGGCTGTTTTTTTTGTTGACAATTGGTCTAATTTGTTGTTGGCTATTGATTAATTTTACTTTTGGTATTAAGAAGTGGTACGTATTTGAATACAATATGGCCCAATGATTTTCTAGTGGACTAAAAAGAGTGTAGTTGATCCAGTAGCTTGGACTTCAATCAAAACAAACAAATAAGCTGGTAATTCTATATGGTTGAATAAAAATTTGATTGACCTTTTTTAAACTTGGATATGGGTAAAGATTTCTAGGAGCTTAACTTTTGGGATAATTTCATAATTTTTGAATTGGTTAAAAACAGTTGGATCATATAATATTCTATTTTTCCAAATTTGGTTCCAGATTTCCTTCAAATGGATATACAGAAGTCAAATTCTGATTACTCCTATTTTGAACTGAAATCAGATTCGGATCAAATATAGCCCCAACAGAATCTGGTCCACGGACAAGCCTAACCCAATGTTTTAAGGCTGTAAAGACCGACTTTTTTTTCCCCACAAAGTTGTATATCAGCAGTTGGTACACAAAATGATTGATAGGACTCAAAATCACTCTCTCCAAAACATCATCATCACAGTGACAAAAGCACCTTGTACACGAATCTGTCCCTTGAAATCATTTTGCATTTACATAACCTTGACGCTTGACATAAACTCGAAATCCCTTGCACTTTAATCTGCCACAGCATGTTGAGAGAAATTACCGTCTTGAGCGCAGTCATCCAACCTTTTCTGAACCACTTCACCAGCCTCTTTATAGGAATCCAGCTTCCTTTCGCATCAAAATTGAGGTCGCCAGAAATGGACGTGATAACATTCGTTCAAAATTATCTCGCACCATGCAGTAAGACTCAACAAACATCCAAACTCTGAATATGGATCTGAGTCACAGGTTACATATACAGATATACTCATACTCTTGTCAGTCCCGCTACCCTCTCTGTTGCCGTTGGCATTGTCGAGTTTCGCATTCGAATTCCGTGTCATCTTGCCATTTTCCTCCAGATCTCTTATTCTCCCTACCGTCGACCTCATTAGTACTTAGAACTGGCAACGACTTGTCTTGTAAAGTAAATAGGCAGCAAAGCAATATATAAAAGCAAGGCGGCTAACCACATTCATCAAAAAGTTAGAAAGCATGATCTTGTCACCGACATATAGCAAAGCAAGGAAAAACTACCGTTGAAACTCATCCTAGAGACCAGCCATCAGTGTATAGGAACTGTACACAAACCTCAGACACAGTACAACATTCCAGGCCCCGGCCGGCTTAAGTCTGTCGACACAGGCAAAGGGTGCACAAATCCCGATGTGGGGCCCACTACGGGTTCCACACAAAAAATCCGAGCCGTTCATTAAATTTAAAACATTTTTTCAAAGGCTCTCGTGAAAAATCAGTTTAATCCGATACCTAGAAGTACTCAATCTAATCATCTAACTTTTCATTCAACTTTGAACCTGAATGAAAACTTATATGATTAGATCGAGTACTTGTAGAAATCGGATTGAGCTTTTGAGGGAGCCCTTGAAAAAATGTTTCAAATTTTATGAACGGCTCAGATCATTTGTGTGGAACCCATAATGGGTTCCACATCGAGATCTGTGCACAATCTGTGCACCCTTTGTCTGTGTGAATAGCAACTCTTGTTCCCAAATAAATAAAACAACACACGCTAACATAAACTGTAGCGGTTTACAACAAAATACAACTACGACCCCATAAAACCAACGCAAAAATAATCAAGATGAGATGAATGTTGTGTTGTGATTTAACTCCATCCTCGTGGCATTAGCAAGAGAAGAAGCTGATAAACAACACAAAATCTATGAGTTTTTTCAGGCCCTACACCCACAAATTATTTAGAAGTGTAGAGTATAGTTAAACTCATTTCTTAAAAATGTTATCAGCAAGTTAACGTAATTAAAACATGTTACAGAACAGAGGTGGTTCACGTACTTTCCACACATGCAAAACAGTACTCTTCGACTCCAAGTAACTAACCAAATTAGTATTGCAATTTCAAACATGTTTTGTCCATTAAAAATCACAGCAACAGAAATACATAAGCATTTGATGTTGAAAGGAAACAGATATTGAGCCTGTTGCCTCAGTGTAATCCAGTAATATCCGGTGGAATGTAGCTTCACCAAGTAGGTTCTCCCTGTGAAGACAGGGTCTTGGATCCGCAACACCTCAAACAACATGGATTATATCATCACTGGCTCTGGCAGCCTAAAGATATTACAACCACAAATCTCACACAAGAACGTCATACAAAAGACACAATCCACAGCCTGTACAAACCAAGCATCAACTAAAAACCATATGCTTAATGTGTCAATAAGATCCATATTTGATGCTTAAATTTCGTAAAAATCAAGTAAGTTCTCCCCAAAAACAGGGAACTTGAGGCGAAATTTAAGTCATAATGGGAGCCAAATCTTATCTCCCAGATCTCCACTGTCTCGTGTCCAAAACCCCCTCGCTACCAACAATCAATCTTTCTATTCTGATAACGTGATCGGGAGGAGTTTAGAATAGGGGAATAAGAGAGATTGGTGATGATCCAAAATGGATAACTCGCTGTTGACATCTATTCTCACATTTTCAAAAAATAACGTACCCATGAACATACAGAAATAGAGGCGCACACATATGATGGTCCTCAGAAATAAAAACTGAAAACTAAATCTAAGCAATGGGAATCGCATCAAGGGTATAGAGGCACAGACTATACAACAGCTCTATCAATCAAGAATTTTCTGAAGCAGAACTGGCGTTTAAAGCTGTAAACTAATCGTCATTGCCAAAAATGAATCAAAACTCTTAAGAATTCTGCTAAAATCAGCTCTTATCAAGAACTCAACCATATAATTTTATTATGCTTCAACAAATGCTCAATCAAACACAACTTATCAATAACAAAAAAAAGACGAACATTTTGGGATTATGCAATGGGGAAAAACCTGGATCACCGAAAAAGAAACTATAAAGTCCAAAAACGAAAAACTGTGACTATAAAAAAGATGAATTTTTTTTTTTTTGGTTGCTGTAGTACTATATGTTGCCGTCGGATTTGACACAGAAATAGCCAAGGGAAAGTGAGGTACAGAGGCTAAACTGCAACACAGACGGCTTGCGTTGTAGCAAAAGCTTTGGGGCATTCTTCGTCAAAACTTATATTCATTCAGAGATGCCCGGGGGCTGGTGCGATTCACTAGAGATTAGCGGAAAAACCAGAGTCTACGCGTCTACACATCACACAAACGAATTCATGAACTTACCAATATGTATATGTACACACCCATTAACAATTTTAGAAGGGAAATTTTCTTTTGAAGAAATGGGTAGCCCTAACTCTTCGAGGAGACACAAATGGGGGCGGAACAGAGGTGAGAGTTGAGACTGTATTTTGATAGAGAGGACGGTGGAATCCTGGTTTTATATAGAGGGATGCTTTGTGAAACCCTAAAAACCCTAATCAAGCTTTTTTCTTTTTCCTTTTTCTTTTTCGTTTCCTCTTTTTTGGGTGAACTACATAAAAATTCAGCTTTGGTACCCATCACACAATACCAATATTTTTATTTTCATGAAGGCTGGTCAAAATATTTGATAAACTGTGAAATCGGTCCGGACTGATCTGATATGTACCTTTTGAATTTTGTCCGTGAATTAATGGTCCGGACACAGATTGAAAAATCAGAAATCAGTGCCTCACAGTTTTATCCACAAATTTTCATTATGAAATTGTGAATTAACCAAATCGGACCGTGCAATATTTATTATCTATAATAAATAAATAAATATATTTTAATATTAAATGTATATATATGTTTAATTTTCAGTATTGTTAAAAAAAATTAAATTCCAATTTTAGTATCTTACCTTAATAATGAGATATAGTGTAGGTCTCCATAAAATCCAGAGGGTATACCATCGTCTTTGTAATGGGATAGGTGACCCTAGCTCTGTAATTCTTTAACTTATTTTCCTAATTTCTATACCTAGTTCAGAAGCCGCCGCCACACCACTCTTGCATCTTGATGGAAAATCTTTTTTGGTGTTTATTTGTTGTCCCACTTTGATTATTTATTATTATTATTATTTTTTTGGGTTGTTTCATGTACTGAATTATAATGATGTCTAAAAAGTAGAAATCAAATTCGTGTTTGGTTTGGTTGAATGGATATCTAGGGTGGAATATATGCTTGAGCTTCATTTTTGCTTGCTTATGTAACATAATCCGTAGATAAAATCGTAACCGATTCGCGAGTTAAGAATTGAATTTGATTGGAACTGACTGTGTGACTTTTAGTCCAGACACAGATTCATTTTGTAAAAACTAATAGTAGCGGTTCAATCTGATCCCATCTAATCCGTAAGCAGCCCTAATTTGTATGAGACCCTATCGCACTATGTCAGGATTGAGGTGAAAGTTCCATCACTCGTGGATGGTATTGGTAGTATATTTAACCCGATAGAAAATTATGAGGATGCAAAACCTTAACCTTGTCCATGCCTTGAATGTTTTCTGCTAAACTAACCCCTCATTTGTCTGTATACGTATTTCCTTTTGGTTTCTGAAAGGGCGCGGATACACCTTTTATGGCCCCCAAAAATTAAGTTAGACCCCATCGTATCTTGGGCCGAGAACTCCCGAGTTTGAAGTTTGCCTTTATATGAATTAGGCCCAATCCAAAGCCTCCAAAATCCAAACCTTACTGGGTGGAAAGATTCAATTAACTAACAACTTTTGGCCCATGTTTCAAAGGTGCATATATAATATAGGTTGCGTCCCATTTAACAATCTCTCGTTATATTTTAACTGAATAAATAATGAGTTTTATTTCTAAATCGGTTATAAATTTTATAAGCAATATGAATCTTGTTTGACAGAGCTCAATTAGTTATAGTAGAAAATATTTTTAAAAATCACATAAAATGTTATATATTGCAAGATATAAGTTATTGAAAAATGACAAGCACTCCAAAAAAGAACTATTAAATTGGGACGGAGGGAATAATTTTCTCAAGAAAACCAACCACAACAACAGCTGTCAGTTTCTAAGGCATCATAAAAACTAGGCTAATAAAATGAGCAGCATCTCTAACCCAATTTTGAAGAATCAAAATATTATTCTTTAGTCAAAAAATGAATTTGAAGAGAGATACTCTTCAATCTCACTCCAACAACAATTCTTCATTTCTATCTTCGTTTTTCAAATAATACACTCAAATAATCTCAATCATCTCTCTCCTTTTCCTCCAAAATATTAAATATTATATTTTTCACATTAACCAAATATATTCAATATTGGTCTTATTTTAAAGATACTGCGAATATCTCTTTTATGGTACTACTTTTATCTCTATTGAATCACACTACTAAAAGTTATACAATGTTTACCGTATAAATATAGTATGAAGAGCATTCTTCATAATTTGGAGGAGTCTCTATATATGAAGAATCAAAGGGGATACTTTTCATTTTGAAGAATCAAAATGAAGGATGGTTGGCATCTTGGAGAAGAAGATTTGAAGCAGGGTTGGAGATGCTCTAAAGAACACAAAACTAAAGCATCCATGCCAATCAATTTTCAACATTTACAGTGGCCTTCTTGAAATAAAAGTTCTAATAAAATGAACAGCCATAATGGAATAATAATTGAACCCTCGATATGCCGAAAACCCTCGATCTCTTTTGTGCCAAAAACTTTTGTGCCTTTGTGCTGAGAGATTTTTCAGCCATTGGATTTAGAACATAAAAAAATTACACAATACAACGGCCAGAAATAGAGACACAGGGATTTTTGGGACAGAGAAGATCGGACCCCGCTATAGATGGTTATGTGTTGTTCATAGTTAGTTGGCTTTCATTGAGGAATTGAGAGAATTGTCTCTGAGAGTCTGAGACTCTTCCCCACACTCTTAAGCATGAATCAACTGATTCAACACTTGCCATTTCTAGAATTGGAACTTGCTAAAAAGTGTGTTTATTTCTGGAACGGGGTGGCATGTGCCACTCCCCCCACTTGCTAGCTCTGCCCCTGCACACCGAGGAGATGGTGTTTTAAAAACATTAATTAAAACACCCAGCTCTTGTTTCGCGTAACTTTTTTATTGGATTTTTGGAATTGTTTATTTTTGCCCTTATTCAATTTTTTGTTTTCACATTTATTAGTTTTGTGTTAAATTTTTATCGACAATTGGATCCTAAAAAAACTAGAGTATGTGAAACAAGAGCTCAGCCATGCTGCATTAAGAAACCGTCCTTGCTGTGGTGGGGTACAGCAGGTCAAATAACCAATTGAATAGCAAGGATTTGTTAACAGATTTTATTCCAAAATCTTCTTATTCATTAAATGCACAAAAAACTGCTCTTTCCTTTCATATGGTAATTACAGAAATACTTTTAATAGATTCAGGCCAGTTTTAATAGTTCTCTTGTTTTGTTTTGGCTTGTTTTCCAAAAATCCCAGCGAGGACTATTTCTACGGTTAAAGGGGGAATTATTTGTCCCACAACATTTAGTTTATCCATTTGTGGGGCCCATTCTGAGCCCATTTTTATAATTCATATCGTTTATATTCCACACCATATAGAGAGGTCATCCAGACTTTGGGTTGGTGCTATGCAGTGAGATGCATAGAACTGTGCTGCGCACTTTCGAGCCATCGGATTGTGCATCCGACGGCTCGAATCTCATCTTGGCAACTGACAATTGAGAGTCGTTCATTACCGAGATGAGATTCGAACTGTCGGATGCACAATCCGATGGCTCGGAGCTGCGCACATCATTGCACAACACTATTCCCCAATTCAGGCCATCAGCCGTAGAGTCATGTTGATCGGATTCTGCTAAATTTGATTACAAAGTGTATTTATTATGACAAAAATCTGTTACAATTATTGAAACACGTTATATCCAGATAAATTTGTAGCGATCATGTGTTAGTTGCTATTTGCTCAACATTACTTGGAATGATTGATGGTCGAAACAAGCTCTAAACAATTCGATCATTAAAGTAAACTCAGAGGAAAACGACAAATAGACAAAATCGGACGCTCTAGTACATTTTAGGAGAGGAGTTGCTCCCAAAACCGGGGAGAGTAATGAGCATTATTTCATCTCCTTCAACATCAAGACGATATTGGAGTGTCATTGGAATGTAATTGGTGTTTTTGTCGACCTATATTTAAGGAGTCATTAGAATTTTATTCAATACTCCGCGGGTATACTCTCTCTCTTTACATAACATGTGGGGTTCACACAGAGCTTACATGTATGCCCCATATATTTTGTGAGGGAAGAACGTATATGCTCGAAGTACTGAATAATTACCCATGATGAATGCTAGAAAATGAGCAATCTGAGCGGGGTCTTATCCGAGAAAAAAAAAAACAAAACTGGGTCTTATGAACATGCACCCAGGCCATTATCCTCTTTTATGGTTTTCTAATCATTTGATTAAGGACGAATGGTACTTTTAGGTGATTATCTTATGTACCTGTATTTTTATCAATAATCCATTTTTTTGGGGCTTTATTTTAGATATTTTCTAAAATATTTGGGTAAAAATCATTTTAAATTTCCAGTTTCTCTCAACGAGACGAACCAATGATCCATGTACAAAAATTTGATGCAAAACTAATAGTAATGAAAAAAGATAAAAACCAAAAATCCTCCAAAAAGGCAAAAGCTAGGTGAAACAAGAGCTCAGCCATGGTGCATTAAGAAATTGTCCTTGCTGGTGTTGGGGTACAGCTCAAGCCTCAAATAACCAATTGAATAGCAAGGATTTGTTCAGTGAGTTTATTCCAAAATCTTCTTATATTCATTAAATGCACAAAAAGCTGCCCTTTTATATAGTAACAAAAATACTTTAATAGATTTAGTCTCGTTTTAATAGTTTTCTTGTTTTGTTTTGGCTAGCTTTTTTTCCCCAGCAAGGACTATTTATATGGTTGGGGGGAATTATATGTCCCACAGCATTTAGTTTGTCTATTTGTGGGCCCTTTCTAAGCCCACTTTTATAATTCAAATCGTCTATATTCTACACCGCATAGAGGCCATCAACGGTAGCAAGAGTAATGTTGATCGGATTCTGCTAAATTTGATTACGAAGTGCATTTATTATGACAAAAATCTGTCGCAATTACTGAAGCACATTATATCAAGATAAATTTGTAGTGATCATGTGTTATATAGTTGCTATCCGCTCAACATTATTGAT
>BPLS01000172.1:388459-403488 GCA_019656275.1 Rhododendron kiyosumense | reverse complement strand
ATATATGCCACTCTTTGTGGGATTGTCAACTACAATTAAATCTTGTTTGTAAAACTATGAACCAAATACCGGATATATACTCCTTGGATAAATAGTCCAATATCTGGTTAAACAAGTGCGTCCTTGTGGCAAAAAATAGAATTAGACGTAAATATGGAATGAAATCTGACCATTTCCAACCCAACCCAAACTTCTACCCTAATCGGAGTAAAAGTTTGAATGAAAACAGGCTCGATGGGAAGCACCCTAATGGACAAACTCAAATCTAAGCATGAAATTGAGCAAAGTTTCATTAATCGCATAGTCGTAAACTTGGAAGATAGAAACTAGCTGACTAAAATTTAAGTACTAAAGAATGTGGTGAAGCAAAGGTTCTGGCAATCAGCGAGACAATCACGTTTCTCTACAACGTCGTGGTCCTCCACCTTTTTCTGCCTTCTCTTTGTTCCCTCCATCGCCTTGCTCCTTACCTGATCGGCCTCTGTCAAATTCAAAAGCCAGAAACAACTTTTAGGTCCTGTTTGTTCAACAGGACTAATGCAAAGAAATATATATGATCTCATGAGATTGATAATGATAGTAGGATTAATAATACCACACTCCCATGGTGTAATATATGCCACTCTTTGTGGGATTGTCAACTACAATTAAATCTTGTTTGTAAAACTATGAACCAAATATCGGATATATACTCCTTGGATAAATAGTCCAATATTTGGTTAAACAAGTGCATCCTTGTGGTAAAAAATAGAATTAGACGTAAATATGGAATGAAATCTGACCATTTCCAACCCAACCCAAACTTCTACCCTAATCAGAGTAAAAGTTTGAATGAAAACAGGCTCGATGGGAAGCACCTTAATGGACAAACTCAAATCTAAGCATGAAATTGAGCAAAGTTTCATTAATCACATAGTCGTAAACTTGGAAGATAGAAACTAGCTGACTAAAATTTAAGTACTAAATGGACTTGGGGGCTGCTTTCCCTAGGGACAGCAGCATTCAGCAGCGCTCAATCTCACCGTCCATCTCGGCTACGTGGTTGAATGCACAGTTGAATCAAAAATTGGAGCTACGGGGTTGTTACTCAACCTTTTTGGTCCGAGTACAAAAAGGAGAATCAAAATAAGGGAAAGCAAAAGGACAATATGTCTTGAGTTCTGACTCTAGAGTCAGAAAAGAAAGTCTCCTACTGCAATTTGGTCGCAATGATTCGAATACTAATATCGTTTCAGATATGTGCTCTTCTTCTACTGACTTTCATACAGGTGCTGCATGGCTGTCGTCAGCTCGTGTCGTGCACGTAGCTGTGCTGTCAGTAAGAAGGGAAGCTTTATTTCCTAAGCTGACATGCCGGAGAAGGAGTTGGAATCTCTGAAAGCGGGGGAACCCGTTTAGCTGATTGGAATCATCAACTTCGACCTGTGACGTGAGAGAGTAAATAAATGTTTGTCTCATGTGTTCGAAACTTGCGGACACCAAACATTCTAAACTCATAAAATTAGTAGTTGAGATGTACGTAAACTAGCACCGACATAAAAAAAATTTAAAAAAAAAAAAAACATCTCGCGTACATACCTTAGACTTTCCTTGTTTGTCAGCAGTAGTGATGATCAGTTATCTTTTCTCGTCCAATAAGTAAAGTTCTGCAAGGGACAGAAAACCCTAAATATATAGGGAGTGATTTACTTGGTGGCCCAAAGGCATTGCCAATTTGTGATGGGGACCACAAGTTCGTGTAGTGGAGAGATGAGTTGGGGCACATGTGGGACGTGGCAATGACCCGATAATTTTTCCTAATTTTATGTTTTGAACTGCTGACTCAAGTTACGATATATGCTTCCAGATTATTCATTCCGTTCCATGAGAGAATGAGAAGAATTGAAAATAGGAATCAAACTTGAAAATAATTCAGATAAAAAAAAAACTCCATCTTGTTTGAATTTTAGTGAACTTTTTAAAGCTTTAGTTGTAGTTTGGAACTTTTTAAATTTCTCTTGTTGTCATAGTTTTATATTTTAAAATTTCTCCCGTTGAAACAAATAAATAGTGTTGACGTAAATAAAATACTTGACGAAAAACTTACCAAAGCTTAGAAAAAAAGTTTATTTGGGCTAAATGGAGGCTGGAGCCTATCAAGGCAAATCTATCTTCAAGACACATTGATGCGATCCCACCAACTAGTTAGATTTGCGCAACAGTATGAATGCAAACTGAAATTTTTTTACCTTGATTTATTTTCTTTGACTTCACTTTCTCTCACTTTTTTTCTACTGTATCTTATTTATCGTATTTTGAGGTATCTCAAATCAGCTCCAGGGAAAGGAATTCTGTTCTCCAATCACGGTCATCTACGGTTAGAGGTATTTACAGATGCTGACTGGGTTGGTTCTGTGGATGATAGATGCTTTACTTCTGGCTACTGTACTTTCCATGGGGGTAATTTGGTTACTTGGCAAAGTAAGAAGCAATCTGTGGTCGCCAGGTCTAGTGCAGAAGCTGAATATAGAGCTATGGCACATGGTGTTTGTGAGCTCTCGTGGCTCCAAACCTTATTACGTGATTTGAGAATTTCTGATAATGGTCCTACAAAACTCTACTGTGATAATAAAGCTGCCATTAACATTGCTCATAATCCTGTTCAGCATGACAGAACGAAGCATATAGAGATTGACAAGACACTTCATCAAGGAGAAGCTGAATGAGGGTTTGATATGTATGCCGTTTGTGAGGTTTGAAGATCAGTTAACTGACATATTCATCAAAGGGCTTGGTAGCAAGAGTTTTCACCCTATTGTGTTCAAGTTGGGCTTAATAGATATCTTCGCACCAACTTGAGGGAGAGTGTTAGATTACGGGTGTATTTGTAATAAGTGTATTATTTGTTTTATTGTGTAACTAGTTTCATTCTCTAGGACCATAATGCAATTAGGTTATTGTGTTGTATACATAGCTCACGTTAATGAGAAAAGAACGCTAATTTTCTGGGTTTCCAATCCACGTCTCTCTCTTCCTTACAAGTTTACACTAACCTTCAATGAGTTATTGCCCTTTTTCCTAGTCTCTTCTTTGGCGGCTCTATCTCACTACATACTCACGGCGATTTCGCCTTCGTTGTAGGTAGCCATCTTCCACTGCGCCGCGAGATCCAGTCGTCTCTCCAGATCTTCTTCCCATTGCTCTTCGCAAAGGTACTCGTACTTGTACTTCTCATCCCATTGATCGTTATGTCTCTTATGCTCACTTATATCCAACTCTTCGTGCATTTGCCACTTATGTTTCGTCTATATTTATTCCTAACACCATCCAGGAAGCTTTGTCTATTTCTGAGTGGTAGATAGAGATGCATGGTCAAGTGCAGAAGCAGAGTATCGAGCAATGGCCCACATGACATGTGAAATTGTATGTGTGCGCTCGTTTCTTGAGGAAATTGGATTTTGGGTGAAACTTCCTATGAATCTATACTGCGACAATCAGGTGGCAATTCACATTGCATCAAATCTAGTCTTTCATGAAAGAACTAAACATATTGAAGTGGATTGTCATCTTGTGCGGGAAAAGTTAACTAGTGGTGTGATAGCTACTCCCTTCGTATACACCGGTGTTCAGTTGGTTGACATGTTCACTAAATCATTGTTCAAACCTCGGTTAGAATTGTTATGTAGCAAGCTAGGACTTTTTGAAATGTACTTCCTAGCTTGAAGGGGAGTGTTAGAATATTGTTAGTATTAGTAGCTGTCCCACATTGGTTAGCTAAGCCTTGTAAGGAGTTATCATTTAATATAAATAAAGATTATGTGTGTGAGGGTTAATTAACACCCTATACACTTTTTCCTATTCCTCACAACAGTAACCTTCGGGTCAGAGTTTCTTTCTCAACGCAAAACGAATCCATGTATCAATCTCATTAGCAAGCTCCAATTGGCTAGGTGTAAACAATGCCCGTTGAACCATCGACAGTGACAAGGACGGAACATTTTTGTACAAATCATTTGACGAAGTAGGTGCCAAACGTCCTTTCGCCGAACCGTCATCCAGTCACAAGGCGACATGTGGTGCCTAGAGCTGGGGCTATCCTCCAAGGGGTTACGTAGGCCGATGCGGATACAGCGCAAGGATCATCATTGCGGTCTAACCTGGCCATGTGCTCCATAACTGCCTTATCCGGTGCATCACTTGTGACGTCACGGGAAGCGATTACCCGAGCGTACCATCTACGCACTTACTTGGGGACCAAGTCAAGCGAGGTCTATAAAAGGAAAGGGAAACTTTCACCCAAACTCTAGACCTACCTTCTTCTCTCTAGATCTAACTTGATCATCGGAGAGTCATTGGGCTACCAACAGCCCTAGTGACTTGTTGCAGGACATGCGAAGGGTGCACGGAGCTGCAAGAGAGGAACCGAGGACGGAGTCCTGACTGTCAGATCCAATTCTGAACCCGACAAGCTATTTAGCAGCCCCTTTCATATCAGCAAAGAAAACCCCACTATATTCCTAATATCACCACTTCTCTCATATATGTGAATACTAACATATGTTGTCCATACGAAGAAAGATTATCCAACAAATTACTAAGCAAAAACCAAACAAAATTTGTGTGCATCCTAACAATCTGCTAGAACCATTGGAATGAGTTTCAAGGTCTTTTTAAACACTTAGGAACCAAATCTGCTTATGAAGTTATTGAAGCACTTCAAAGTTAATTCTAACTCAACATACCAAAATGATAAATCGCTTATGCAGCGGCACCAAGAATGACGTAAACAAGCAGGGTTCCCAATACAAAACAAGGATCTAAGAAATTCCGTAAACCCACAACTTACATGTCCAAAAGTGTGACCCAAGTGCAATGTTGCCCTCAATCCACTTTCCTTCTCATCAAGGGATACAACTTCAGCCTTGTTTTCACATGATCGTTTGATAGCATAAGCCAGTGCACCGGGGTCCCTGCAAAGGAGAAAGCCAGGCATGAGATCACATAGGAAGCCATAATAAACATGAATGCACCTGGGCACCATCTTTTCCCTTTTCGGGTAAATCCCCACACGCACCCTTTTCTTGCAGTCAGAGAACTTGAACCTTGGGAAAGTGCACCTCCCTTGCCTCTCATCTTATGTACATGGGCTCTTTTAAAGGTGTCAAGATTTGGGCAAGATGATCGAATATGGGTCAGACATGTATAGTAGGACATACACCTAACAAACCTTTTTAGCAATTCAAGTTTACTACACAAGTGCAGCACTATGTTTAAATCTCACGAATTAGGTATGAAATGCTCTCTATTAGGTATGGTCCACACTAACACCATTTTACCCTAGATGATATAAGTAAATAAGCAATTTGACTACCTTGACAGGCCCCCCTCAGATATCAAAATTAGATGAATCTTGTAATGCATACCCACACCGAAACTAGAGTCTATGTATATAGGCGCAACACACGTTATAAACGCACACCACATCGAAAGGAATGACATCAAGTTTGTCTATAAAATGAATAATATAAGCTAGTGGTTTCTAACTTCATTACTGACATGTAGTCCGGTTGGTTTGGTTACATCGATGTGTCAGTTCAGTACGAGGAACCTTCTAGGATGTTCTTTCCATTCCTCTTTTAAGTATGTGTAATATATGAGGGGATATCTTCCCCTCTTATTTTTTACTTGCCAAAAGGAAAGATATCCCTAAAGTCTCGACAAAAGCCAATGGTTCCAAGAGAGCCATACTGTAGAAATATCAATCATCTCCTAGGGATAAGAAAGAATATATAATTCACCTGTACATCAATGCCTTCATATTCTTCTCTTGCCACTCAAAGAACTCAACATCTCTAATGAGCCCATATTTTATGACCTCGGCAAATCCTGATGCTAATTCTCTCTGGCAGTGTGCTCAATGTGTCAGTATCTATAAGAACTCATTGAGGTTGATAGAAAGCACCAATGTAGTTTTTCCCAAGACGGTGATTTATACCAGTTTTCCCCCAACAAAAGAATCCACCTAGAAGAGGAAAAACATTCAACAATCAGATGGCATTTGCAACCAAACACACTAAATTCGGGAGATACAAGACGAGAGGTTTTAGAGCCGCGACAAACCTCTGCCATAACTGTGGTAGGAATCTGAATGACATTAACTCCTCTGAGAAAGGAAGCAGCAGCATATCCGCACATGCCGCCGATGACACCACCGCCAAGGGCAATAAAAGTACAACATCTATCCAACTGTGACTCAATTGCCTTGTCAAAGACTTCCATGAGAATGTCCTACCAAATACAACATGCATGTTAACCCAAACTTCTCAACGTTTCCAAATTAAAACCCATAAAACAAACCTCCCAAGACATACCATGTTCTTGTACTTTTCACCATCTAGTAGAATCAAACTCTCGAGAAACATTTGGGTTTTCATGCGTAATGGCACTAACAACTTTATCCAAGTACTATACTGGCTTATAAGCAAAAAAACAAAGTATTCTTCCAAAGAAAAGACAAGAACTTCATTGATGAAAGATAAACAATTCCACATGAAGCAAACATAATTAGTTAATGGTACACCTAAATGGATACACCTTGTCACTATGAATAAGAACATAATGAAAATATTACAAAGCGTGCAAAGCCTATAGAAAATTCAAACCTCTTTAGACCAATGATGTAAGTTGCCGCCTACAAGGGTTCCTAGCCACCACATCAAGACTAAGCATTTGGGAATACACAAGAGTATGATTCACAAGATCTGCAAATGAAGCACCAACCATGTTATGACCCACTAGTAATTAGCCACTCTGTAAAAAGAAAACCAGGAAAGAAAAAAAAAACACTTGTAATAAGCAATGTAACCGATGTATTAATCTAAACCATAGCAACTTCAAATTCTAGCAGATAGAACAGCTTTTTTTTTTGTGTTGTTGTTGATTCATTAAGTTGAATTGCACCTTTCCGAAGATCACAACTTGTATCAATACCCAAAAGCTTGACTCTAGAGCAGAAATAGAAGTTGATTGGGATCCATTCTTCTATCATGTTTCTTCCTGTCGTGAAGACCAAGGAAGTTGTATCTTCCTATTTGAAAGAGATCTCCATTAAATCATCTTAGTGCCAAATAAACCTAAGATTGGTAGAATGGATAACCTGCAGGATAAGATAACTTTGTTCACATGAAAGATAAATGCCCTCTCCAAATTATCAACAGCCCACTCTTCTGCTAACCTTTTGACCAAGATCTCAATAAAACAACAATTTTCTATCAAGAATCTTTAGTGACTAAAACTGGTATTCCTTGAATTGAACAAGTTGACAATTTCCATGTTGCCTTTGTAACTATAAGCATAGTTTTTTATTTGGTCATTGCTACTTGGAGCTGCTGTTTCCAGCTCTGTTATAGCTTGCATCTGTTTTCTGCTCTACCCTGATGCTGATTCTTTTACGAAGTTTATGGAGATGCTTTCTTGGATGCCATTAGGCTTTTACTACTGATGGAATCTGTGGATGCTGAAAACATGATGGGAATAACATCATCCACTCCTTTTCCCTTGGCATAGTAACAATATTGTTGCTGCTGACTATTTCAGGATCATGGTCTTGTTTGCTGCTTTTCTCTTACTGCTTTTATTGCTGCCGCTATTTGGATGGCTTTATCCCTTCCCTGCTGCTATCTCTTAATGATTTTGCTGGTATCTTCTGAATGGAAAGGCTATTCCTTCCCCTGCTGCTGTCTCTTTCTGTTTTCATGCTGCTATTGCTGTTTGGAGATGCTGCTGCTTTTGATTACTACAGCCTCCCCATGGAATTTTTGCTATTTCTGCTGTTGTCTACTGATATTTCCTATGCTGTGATACTGTTGTTACTAGTGCAGCTTTGGATTGATTGTTTGAAGCTGCTAAGAAGTGTCTGGCCCTGCCTTGATGGAGCTGGTTTTGGGGACGCTATGAAGTTGATCCCTTTCCTTTGTTTATGAAGCTGGTACGGGTTATTTGGCTGTTATTGCAAGCTGACTTGGAATGGTTACTGCTGCTATTTGGAGCATTGGAAGAACTTCTGGTATGTGGATGGATCCATATCTCCTATGGGTTCATTCAATTTTGTTGAATGTATCTTTTTCTTTTTTCTCCTTTTCTTTTGGCTTTCTCTATGATTCAAGTTTTCCTTGCATCTAGAGTTGGCCGCCACAATGTACCCTTTGTCAAGTTCAATAAAATCTTGTTGCCAATCAAAAAAAAACAAAAAACTATAATCATAACCCATAGATTGCCATCAGGAAATATATATGTTCAAAAGCTAAAGAAATCCACATATAAACACTTAAAATTACAAAGTTGACAATAAAAGGACAAAACACCCTTAAGGAACTGGTTAAACTGGAAAGACCCGTGTATCTAATCTCAGCCAAGTTAAAAGGGAAATTTTGACTTCTCTTGCTTAATACTTGCAAGTATTTGAACTTCTCAGATATATATCGAGGAAAAGAGGGAGAAATGTAACTCATATTTTGAATTTTTTTTATTTATATATGGTCAAACAAATTACTCCATCCACGCAACAATGCCACCTCAGTTCATGGGTTTAGAACATGACTACGTCAATGGTGTGTGTCCAACTGATTACTCAATAAAGTATCAAACATGAATTGAAAACTTGGAAAGTGGTTCTCAGAACATTAATTTGTACCTTATTATGAGTTATAAATGATAAGAGAAAGTTTCGTTCACATTCGCTACAGTTGTCAATTAGGATAATCTAGGCATATTGAGGATGAAAAATAGCGCAAAGCCTAGGAATCCTTCCGAAATTGCCAATGGAGCCTCTTCATTCTACAAACACTACAACATCCGTTATAATTTTATTTCTTGAAAGCACTTAGAGAAAGTAATGTAGGAAAGATGCACCAACCTATAACAAAGTCAATTGAGGAAAATAGTAGAGGAAAGATAAATTATTAATATCAAAATAATTGATGTGATATGAATCCATTAGCTTTTTCCTACACCATTAGAAACTTATCTTGTTTCAATGATTTTAAAAGAGTCAATGTCCTTTTTGAATTAGAAACTATGACCTAGACCATGTAGGGTTTTAGGAGATTGTCTACTTTTAGAATAGGAGAGAAAATGTATATAGTTACCATCAAGAAAAAGGCAAATGCAAAACTCAATTTGCTATTACTAATTTTAATTCCAGAAGTCTTCACATTGCCATCTTAGTTCTCCATAAAAACAATCATGGAATAATGGGTTTAGGAAGACTGGATTCCCAAAGTCCAATAGAAAGATGAAACCCTCATGTATACACAAGTAAATGTTTTCCACAGATTAATACCACACATAAGGGCAAAAATTGCATAACTGGACTATACATTCAACCATAGTGAAGCATACAAAGAGAAAAAGACAACAATAATCATAGTTGTGAGTGTCATATTACCATAAAATATGGACAAGTCCTCTCGTGATGAATTCTCCCAACATTCTCAAACCCCTTCCTCTCAATATACGAACACCTATGAGAACCTTTGCAAGTCGTCTTCGAACTTAGATGGGTAATTACACAAGAACATAACAGAAAAAAGCCCCACAATCTGAGGGAAAAAATTGAAATAGGTGCATACCTGATACCTGTTTCACGGAAAGCAAATTTAGGCAAAAAATCCGAAGAAGCTATCAACGCCAATCAACTTCTGATCCCTTCACGGAAAGGTCAAATGGTTGAAGACCCAGGCGACCACATTTAAGTCAAACTTAATACGTTTTTTGTGGTTTCAGACTACCTTTGATTAGGAATGAGCGCATACCTAGGAACGATGGAAGAAAACTTATGG
Source organism: Rhododendron kiyosumense (assembly GCA_019656275.1). Taxonomy (NCBI): domain Eukaryota; kingdom Viridiplantae; phylum Streptophyta; class Magnoliopsida; order Ericales; family Ericaceae; genus Rhododendron; species Rhododendron kiyosumense. The sequence continues at coordinate 393,670 of BPLS01000172.1, read as the reverse complement.
GATTCCTTATGTTTGCGCGAGGGATATGTTATGTAGCCTTCATTAGGTAGCTGCCGGAAAACAAGTGATGATGCAATTGAGTTATCATTGGATCATTGTATCAAACAATTAGTAGGCAAATCACATAAGAGAAAGGAAAATTTTCAAAATACCTTTCAAACTTTACACTCAATGGCTAATAGGCTCCCAAACTTAAACAAATTTCAATTTTACTCCCAACGTTTGCCTCCGTTATTCAATTAACCTCCCACCGTCAAATTGAAAACAGAAAAAGGTGACAAGGACAATAACGGCAAAGGGGGACTATGAGATAATAGATTTTCATCATATGTTGGTAAATCCTAGTATCCTACCACAGCATGATAGATCTTCATGCTAGATCCTACCACAACATGATAGACTTCCTACCACAGCATGATAGATCTTCATCTTCCTACCGCAAATCCTACCACAGCAAGATAGATCTTCATCTTCCTCTCTCCAGCCTTGCTTTTTTGAAGCTCCATCTCCAACTTGTTTGTCTTCCTAAGTAGCCCAAAGATGATCTGAATGACCTCCGACACAAGGGGGGATCCACCCAATGGCTAAACTTTGTGCACTTTTTTTTGGTGCAGCAGAGAAACCTACGACCTAGGTTTGTGTCGTTCCAAGAAGTGTGAACCACCCTCTAGTTTCCACAATGGATGCAGAGCTTGTCATCAGCGATTGGGCTCTCATTGCTTCTCATGGTGGAGTTTGCTGCTACTGTTGTTCATAGTGGGTTTTAAGGGGTTATGTATCTCAGGAAAAATGGAGGAGGAATTAGAGCTGGATATGAGGAAGCAGTTGAGGAATTAGGGCTGGATATGTGGGAAGGAGTAGAGGAATAAGGGCTGCAGTTCACGTCCTTTCTTGAAGGTCCGGGGGAAGGGAAAAAATTAGGATTACATTATTTTCCCTCCAAAAGGGTGTGAGTCATCTTTATTTCCCTCCAAATTTTGCCATTTCATCTCCACGTTAATCATCTAACAGTCCCCCTTGCCGTTATTGTCCATGTCACCCTTTTTCATTTTCAATTTGATGGTGGGAGGTTAATTGTATAACGGAGGCAAACATTGGGAGTAAAATTGAAATATGTTTTAGTTAGGGAGCCTATTGGACATTGAGTGTGAAGTTTGGGAGATATTTTGAAACTTTCCTAAGAGAAATTTGTTCACAAGTATGAGTGAGGAATTTTTTGCCTGCATCGGGAAACAATCAGAAAACATTAATTTAAGTAATGGTGAAATTGAAGCAAAGACCTACCATTTATCTTTGCCGAGAAAGATAGCAAGAGAGTCCAACAGAGTATTGTTGGAATGAGGTTGCCCACCGTCTAAGTCTACCCGTGAGAGAGAGAGAGAGAGAGTGTGTGTGTGTGTGTGTCTAACAGACATGTTGCCATGGGTTTGCCGCAGTGATTTTTGTTCTCGTTATGCTGTTGTTATTTTGGAGGCATCGGTTCCCCCCTTTCTCTTGGTTATAGAGAAGGAGGCGATGTATGGTGGAGGCACGTTTTGGTTTCAGGGCAGGAACAGAAAATAGTGAAATAGTGCAAGGGTAGTTTGGGTATAGGAAAAGTCGACAAACAGTGTAGACTGCTAAGAGAAGTATATATAGATCATAGAATGAAAATATCAAGCGTATCCTTTGTCACACATAATTAGCATTCTCTCTCTTAACCATGTCTACACCGTATAAATAATCATAGTCACATTCGACCGTTGTGGCCATAGCGACCCTGTTGGTCATTTTCGACCCTTTCGATAATTTGCAACCCTGTTTGCCATCTAGACCCTCTCAGCCATAGCGACCGTCGTGGACATACACCTTAGTGGTCAATAACATTTCTGTAATATCAAACTTGACAAAATACTACTCTACTCATAATGCAACATAAGCACCTTATTTCACATCCCAATCATACTATAAAGTACATGTACAGAGAAACAATTCAGCTTTGTACCAAATGAACCTGTACACTTACCTTGAGGTACAGCAAAACGATAAGTCATTCCCTATGTGGAGTCGCAGTACTTGTCGTCGCCTCCCAACCTGGCATAGAGCACATCAAATCATATACTAAGTTTAGATATCCATAAAGATAAATAATAATAATAATTGCTCTATTCCTTCCACTTAGCCAAAAATAAAAAATTGCTCTATTCCTTCCACTTAGCCAAAAAAAAAAAAATAATAATAATAATTGCTTTATTCCTTGACACATTTTCAATATTAAAACAGCTAATTTAGTCAAATCCAGCATGTCTTTATTTCCAACAACAACATACTCATATTTAAGCACTTATGTTACATGTTCTGCTAAAAAAACCATTTCATGCACATATATATACAGTTCCGGCCCCCACACATTCTTCCCAACAATTAAAGGTCAATTTTAGCATTCAATAATGCAATTTTAGCTTCCAATTATAAAATTTCAGCATTTGAACAAAAGGTTAGTAGAAATTCTACCATAAGATCAACCATACCAAAAAACATTCCATTTTGACAGCCATACTAACACCAGAAGCTCTCGTACACCTTCAACAGCAAAATTAGAGTGGTACTTGTCTTCCTAACTCCTATGGATCCATGCCTAATCGATCTCACCATAATTCTATCATCACAAAACCCAAATAAAACGCAAATTACTTCCTATTCGTAATTAAAATTGCTGAACCCCGTATAATTTAGCAAATACCTCGAAACACAAGAACATATATTTTTTTGGTATTTACAGCACCAAAATCAAACCCCCTCGCCTTCCAATAGATTTAATAGAAATGCAATACCAAAAGTTGTACCCTCACAAATAGCAGCCCAGTTAGGCCAATCCAGAGCAACTCGTTTTACCTTTTGAACCTGAAATTAATGGCTTTAGACAATAGTTTACCGCAAAACTCGATTATTCATTTGCCATGTGTACAATCAGACTCACAACATTAATCCAATTTCACAAAAGCAGATAAATAATGATGGACGATTATTGTGAACAGAAAGTATAGAAGGAAGCTGATTGCTTTCTTCCTCATGTGCCCTGAATCTTGACTGGCAGGCGGTCAATTTTAATTATAAACATCAACAATTAATTTACAAAAACCGGGTTTTGATATTTCAGGAAAAGGGTTCTAGAGTGCAAATTATAAAGCCACATGTCATCTCAATTTTGGTAATTGTGCTTTTGCTTGAGAACTGATTTTATGCACTCTGCATATTACAAATTCTATCCTCTACTCAATTCAAAGTAAGAAAAAAGTCACCTCCACCTAAACTAATCTCAATACTTTAGGAATTACCAAGTAGAGCATTTTGAAGGCTATTGTTAGGCCCATATCCTGTGAGTTCCTTCCATGCAACAGCAATTAGTCCAACAAGGTTCGGATGTAGGATTGTTGAAACTTGAAATCATATTAACCTCTGTCAAAATTTCAGTTGGTCCTTTGCTTTGATTCAGCAGAAAGACATTTGAAGGTTGCATGAGTACCATGACATATTCAAATCAGAAATGACAACGGTACAGATTTAAAATCTTACAACCCCTTTTTGGGCCCATTTTGGGTCCCAAAAAAATGATCGGAGTTGCTCACTTTGTTTAAAATACATTATTTACAGATTTGCAAAAAAAGCTCATAGGTAAAGGCGTTTATGAAACATCAAACATTATTTACAGATTTGCAAAAAAAGCACATCGGTAAAGGCATTTATGAAACATCAAACATTGCTTTAGAATTCAAGCCTGATTTCTGGGACAAAGTTGGACGTTTTGTACACGCCTTAATCAATATTGGATTGATCTTATTTTTTGTAGGAACTGTAAAAAAAATATTTTAAACAAAATGAGCGGCTCCGATCATTATTTTGGGACCTGATACGGGCCTAAAAGAGGTATATGCACGCTGCTACAGATGTAATCTCTGTACCAATAGCACCTCTGCATTCAAATCAATATCCAAAAGCAAAGATCAAGTATTAAAACCTTAGCAAACACCACTGCTAAAATGTCTAGTAGAGTACATGCCCAATCTAATAGATCCGTCAAAAGACAACCAATATACTTTCTGTAACACCTTTACTTATGAGTGCTTTAATGTTATACTTTAGTAACTTTAAGGGCCAAAGTGCGATTTTTTTCAAGTGTTGTGCATGTGTGCCGTGTGTGTGTTTCTTAAAAAGAGGAACCCAGGAGGGGAGGTTTTGTTTCAGCGAGAGAGAGAAGCTGTGAGACCCCAAGATTGAAGGCAATCCCACATCAACTGTAAAGTTGAAGTTGATGTGGTTTATAATGAAACGTGATGTGCTACTGTATAACTTAAGGTTAACCTTTTGAGCCACGTAGTTATGCTAAGAGTTAAGCAGGTCAGCTGGCGTAGGGTGGTATCAGAGCTTGCACCAACCGGAAGTGTGAGACAGGTCCCGCGAGGAGACGTGCTTGGGTGGGCTCGACAAGTGAGGAGCTTGAGGTGCTTGTCATGCTTGGGCAGGTTCCACATAGGATGAGCACGACGTGGTTGTCGAGCATGAGACGAGCTTGAGGTTTTTGTCGTGCTTAAGAGGGAACTTGTCTCACAACGCTTGGTGGGTGAAAGTGATGGACCTTGGGGCGCAACGGGGACGTTGCGGTCCAAGTGGGGGAGATTGTGAGACCCCAAGACTAAAGGCAGTCCCACATCGGCTGTAAAGTGGAAGTTGATGTTGTTTATAATGAAATGTGACGTGCTACTGTATAACTTAAGATTAACTTTTTGAGCCACGCGATTAGGCTAAGAGTTAAGCAGATCAGCTGGCGCGGGTCGTTACAGAAGCGGTGGAGAAGAAGAAGAGGGAAGAAAGGGGAAATTGGGGATAGAATTGAAGACTTTTTGTGGTAATACTTGCTTTCCTATACTTGAATCATGATTTTATTACTCAAATTCCATACTTCATATATAGCTAGCATTGAATTGAATCCATGGGAATGGGTTTTAGAAGTTGGAATTGGGTTTTATTTCAGGAAATTCATATGTTTCATGATTATGCTAACTCTGTCTTTGGGCAAAGTTTGATGCAACCAAAGATACCCATAGATAATGTAGAGAGAGAAACTCTCAAATGGGATACAAAAGAGACTAGCTATTGATAATATTTGTTCAAAATGATAAAAGCTAACCAAAAGAAAGGACTCCAATACCTATATATATATATATATATATA
>BPLS01000172.1:371250-388359 GCA_019656275.1 Rhododendron kiyosumense | reverse complement strand
TATATATATATATATATATATAGACTCAATGCAAAAAGAAATAAATACCCTTATTACATACTACATCATACGCTCCTACTAAAAAGAAACTTGTCCTCAAGTTACAGTAGTGGCCTCCAGCAAATAAGGCACCAAGTGCTACACATTGAATGTGTTGGAGATGCTCAAGTGAGAGGCTAAGCGGACTTGATAAGCGTTGTCATTGACCTTGCGCAAGACTTCATAAGGACCCACTTTCCAATCGTTCAACTTCATGTAAGCACCGTGAGGATGCCTATCCTTGCTCAAGATAACCCAAACGAGATCCCCTTCTTTGAACAAAACCTCCCTTTTGTGTGCATCAACTGCCGCCTTATACTTTGCATTAGACTTCTCAATGTTGAGTTTAACTTGAGAGTGGATATTCTTCATCAATGTAGCCATATCTTCCGCCTTAGAGTGTCCCTTCTTAGGGGTTGGCAAAGGAACGGTCAACCACACTAGAAGGTTTCAACCTGCAAAACCGCTTCAAATGGGGAAGTGTGGATGGTGCGATTTAGAGAAGAATTGTAAGCAATCTCCGCCAAGGGAAGAATACCATCCCAACTTTTTGGATGTTCACCAACTAAGCATCGCAACAAATTCCCAAGACTCCGATTTACCACTTCCATTTGACCATCAGTTTGAGGGTGAAAAGAAGTACTAAAGCATAAGTTGGTGCCAATCTTCCTCCACAAGGTCCTCCAAAAGTGGGCAAGAAACTTAGCATCTCTATCGGAGACAATAGAAGTAGGGACTCCATGCAACTTGTAGACCTCCTTGAAATAGAGATTGGCAATGTTAATTGCATCCATAGTCTTCTTACAAGGTATGAAATGAGCCATTTTTGAAAACCGATCCACTACCACCATGATAGAACCACTCCGCCTTTGCGTAGGAGGAAGCCCTAAGACAAAATCCATACTCACGCACTTTCAAGGACTTTCCGGCACCGGTAAAGGCAAATACAATCCCGCATTAGTGTCTGTTCCCTTACTCCGTTGGCAAGTTTGGCACCTTTGCACATAGCCTCCCACATCTTTACTCATTCCCGGCCAATAGTATGCATCTTGAAGCAACGCTAGAGTTTTATCCTTGCCAAAATGACCCAACTTGTGACTTTCAGCCAACAATTGCTCCCTTAAAGAGCATGTAGGGACACACAACTTAAGTTCTTTGAAGAGAAATCCATCCTTCAACATGAAACATAGATCGATAACCTTATTACCCCCTTGCAACGCATCGATTATCTTACTAAAGTAAGGATCTTCGGCATAGAAAGACCCAACAACCTTGTTCTTCATTTCCACCAAGAGAGCCACTCTTCTACTCAAACCATCGGCCACTTTGTTGAGAATCCCCGATTTGTGCCTCAAAGAGAACGTGAATTGTTGTAAATAACCCACCCACTTGGCATGCCGCTTATTGAGATGTTGTAGGCTATTGATGTACTTAAGAGCTTCATGATTGGTGTTGAGGATAAATTCCTTATAGGCGAGGTAGTAACTCCAATGCTTGATGGCTTGGACAATGGCATAAAATTCCAAGTCATAAGTAGAGTACTTGAGTTTAGCACCATTCAACTTCTCGCTAAAGAAAGCAATAGGTTGACCACATTGGCTTAAGACTCCACCAATTCCCACTCCCGAAGCATCACAATCAAGCTCAAAAGTTTTGTCAAAGTCGGGAAAGGCCAAGATAGGAGCTTCGGTAAGCTTGGACTTCAACAATTTGAAACTCTCGGCGGCTTCTTTGGACCATATGAACACCCTTTGCTCGAGGCAATCAGTAGGAGGAGCCGCGATACAAAAGTTGGCAATGAACCTTCGGTAGAAAGTAGCTAACCCATGAAAACTCCTCACTTCATGAACATTTGTAGGCGTTGGCCATTCCACACTTGCTTTAATCTTGTCTTCATCCATGTGAACCCCTTTTGAAGATACCACATACCCCAAAAATACCAGCTTATCAACAGCAAAACTACATTTCTTCAAATTCCCGTAAAATTTCTCTCTTCTCAATATTTCAAAGACTTGTTGGAGGTGGGATGAGTGATCTTCAAAACATCGACTATACACCAAGATATCATCAAAGTACACAACTACACATATACCCAATAGAGGTTGAAGCATTTGAGTCATTACCCGCATAAAAGTGCTTGGAGCATTGGTAAGACCAAAAGGCATCACAAGCCATTCAAAAAGGCCATGAGGGGTCTTGAAAGCCGTTTTCCATTCATCTCCCGGCCGAACTCAAATATGATGATAACCACTTCTTAGATCAATCTTTGAGAAGACCTTTGAACCGGCAAGGCAATCCAACATATCATCTAGCCTCGGAATGGGAAAGCGGTACTTGATAGTGATCTTGTTGATAGCTCTACTATCCACACACATCATCCACGAACCATCCTTCTTCGGAGTCAAAAGAGCCGGCACCGCACAAGGGCTAAGCCTTGCCCTTATGTAGTCTTTCTCTAGAAGATCCTTAACTTGCCTTTGAATCTCTTCCCTCTCCCTTGGGGACATTCTATATGTAGGCTTATTCGGAAGGGGCGCCCCGGGTTCCAAGTCGATACAATGTTGAATATCTCGCAAAGGAGGCAACGCTTGAGGAAACACATCAACATACTCCTTCAAAAGTTTAGAAATCGTCTCGGGAACATCTGACATTCCCATATTCGCCATAGGAACCAACACTAGAACATACCCAGTTTCTTGACTTTCCTTGAGAAATCCCTTAGAAGCAAGCAACGTAGTGGGAGGAGGCTTTGTAGACACTTTCTCCTTCATAGGTAACAAAGTGAATTGTCGCTTCTCCTTAAGGACGGTGTAGGTATTCTTCTTTCCATCATGAATGGAATGCCTATCATATTGCCACGGGCGACCAAGTAGTATATGACAAGCATCCATAGGAACCACATCACACCAAGCTTCATCAAAGTACTTTTGCCGAATAGAAAAAGATACCAAGCACCTTTTAGTCACCTTGATTTCATTACCCTTCTCGAATCAAGAAAGGGTATAAGGATGGGGATGCTCCACCATTTTGAGTTGTAACTTGTCCACCACCTATTGAGAGACTACATTCTCACAACTTCCACTATCAATAATCATGTTGCAAACTCTACCGCCAATATTGCAAGTGGTGTAAAAGATATTAGTATGCAACCAATCTTCATTACTAGCATCCTTAGGAGTATGGAGAGTCTTTTTTATCATCAATGCATAGCTTTCTTCCTCCTCATTATCACCTCCAATTTCTTCACATATTTCTTTGTCATAAACAGGAATATCATCCTCACAACCTTGTTCCGTAACCTCCTCAATGAAAAGTGCCTTGTTACGACCTCCGGAAGTCTTACGACAATCCGAAGACTGGTGACCCGGTTCCCCACACTTGAAGCACTTAAAACCCCCACTTTGGAATTGATTTCGAGCCCCCGAAGCACTGGATTGAGACTGCTTTTGAGTGGGTGTTGAAGCTTTATCCGCTCGGTTTTGAGTACCAACTCCGGAAGAAGTGCCTTGGCCATCACTAGAGGAAGAACCACCCCTAGCATAAGAGTAAAAGGGCTGCCCGGACTTCGAACCGCCTTGATATTGTTACCCGGATCTCGAAAACTTCCTCTTTTCTTGCTTTTCAGCCACCAAGGCCCTATTGTAAGCTTCCGAAACCGTCCACAAAGTTTGCATTGCAAGGGCATCTTGGATTGTGACTGTCAACCCACTTATGTACCTTGCAACCATTTGATCTTCACTTTCATTCAAATCAACTCTAGCAAAAAGTTGATGAAAAGCCTCCGTGTACTCATCAACACTTCTAACTTGTTTGAAATTATGCAAATTCTTGTAGAGGGTTTACATATAGTTGAAAGGCAATAATTGCTCATCGAGTTTCTTTTTCATTTTCTCTCATTCTCTTATCTTTCCCTTTCCTCTTCGTAGCCTAGTTCCTTTTAATTGCTCCCACCAAGAAGAAGCTCTTCCTTTGAGACGGATAGCCACTAACTTCACATTCTTCTCCTTGGAGACGTCTCCATAATCAAATACTCTTTCGATCGTATTAATCCAATCAACAAATTCATCCGGGTTAAGACTTCCATTGAACTCGGGAAGTTCAATCTTGATGTTCTTCTCCCACTTATAAGGAGAGTGAGTGGAAGATGGCCTACGCCAATTCGGATCACCAAAAGGATTGTCAAAGTGACTTTAAAGTCCTCGGACCCTCCACTACCCGCATGCGACACTTGCAAGCCTTGCACCATCGCCGTTAGGGTAGCAACTTGTTGTCTCAACTCTTGAATCTCATGGTTTTGGTTGCCAAACTCATTCTCTTCACCAATGTTCACCACAAAGCCTCTACCTCTACCTCTACCTCATTTTCTACCTCTAGCTTTATAAGCCATTACAATACCCAAATTCAACTCCAAACAAGTAAATCCACCCCCAAATAATGAACACTCAGCCAAATCAGCACATGAACAGCCTCAAATCACAATCAATCGGCAAAAATGGTGACAAACGAACAACAAACCGCAAGAAATCGAATCAAATAGCAACAAACGAGGCAAACCCAGCTAAAATTGAACCCAAAAACGCAGATTCAAGTGCCAAAAAAGCAGTTCGGAAGCTCTTACCTCTGATTTGAGTACAATCGGAGGTTGTACGAGTCCAATAGGGGTTGTACGCAGGGCCAGCTCTGAGATTTTGGAGGCCTAAGACGATCTCCGAAAGTGAGGCCCTTAATAATTGTGAAGAAAATCAAATAAAAAGTCGATCACAGTGAATAATTTTGATTCGGATATAATATTTGTTTGCAATGAGAAGTACTGGAGTAGTAGCGTTTAAGGGGGAAAAAAGATGCATCTATACACCCACCACATTGAATAATTTTGAAGGGCCCAGGGATTTTTGGCGATCCCGTGACCTTTTACTCCTCGTTTTTGTTTTTTTTCTTTTGTTTTTTCTTGCATTCCGTGTTTCATTTTTCTGAGCCACTGGAGCTTAAGTATAAAATGTTTTTTTGGGTTTAAAATTGGGCCCTAAAACAATATCTATATACTAGGTCCTAAAAATAAGTTGGGCCCTATTTTTTGACATTTTTGGGGGGCTTAAGGCCCACGCCTCTTGGGCCTTAGCCCAGAGCCGGCAGTGGTTGTACAAGCCAAACCGAAGGCTGTACAAACCTTAATCGACTGTTTCGAGAGCTGAATAGTGAAACGAGCCTGAAAACACTGTTTCAAGTGCCGAAAATTATAGATCTGCACTCGAAAATGTTGGAACAGCTTCGGAAGTGACTGGGCTGCGGTCGAAATCCCAAAACGAAGGCCCCAGGGTGCTCGAACAAGTCCTAACAGTGCTGAAATGGGTAGATCGAGCTTGAAAAATGCCGAAATGGCTGATTTAAGTTCAAACAAGTCAGATTCGAAGGGTTTTGGTTCGATTTAGGGATGAATAGGGTCGAAATCGAAGTATAGAGTGTTGGGTTGGATAGATCTGAGGATTTGGAGTGATTTGGGGGTTCCGGCAAGATTTTCCGGCGCCATTTAGGTTCCCGACGAAGTTTAGGTTTCCGGCGAGGGTCCGGCGAGATGAACGGTGGGGATCAAGCCTAGAAGCTCTGATACCAAATGATGCAACCAAAGATACCCATAGATAATGTAGGGAGAGAAACTCCCAAATGGGATACAAAAGAGACTAGCTCTTGATAATATTTGTTCAAAATGATAAACGCTGACCAAAAGAAAGGACTCCAATACCTATATATATAGACTCAATGCAAAAAGACATAAATACCCTTACTACATACTACATCAACGTTGCATGTGTTTGACGAATTTTTATCATCGATGTGCCGATCATGTTATTTTCTGGTATTTTTACAAGAGATGCCTCTGTGTTTAGGTTATGCTGTAAAAATTTCAGAATTTTATGAGAAGTGTGGAAAAAGATAAAAATCATGCACCAAGCTGCTGTCAGATTCGTGTATGTGTAGACAGCACTGACGCGTCTTGAGGAAACGGCCATATCTCATAGCATGGGTATCGGTTTTACGCACCGTTTCTTGATTCTGAAACTAGACTCATATACCTTCCTGAATATGTAAGGTTTGTGCCTTAGTTCTTCCTAGGAGAAATCAGTTTGTGGTTTGAAGTTAATGGTTTGGTGATTTTGAAAATCTGGACAGCTTTTGGAGCTGTGTTTGCTATAAACTTTGTCATGGTTAGATGTGCATACTAGTCATGGGTCCTCATGGGTCTTAAACATTGATCAGTTGGTGAAATTTTGGTGTTGAAATCATTGAAAAATATTGAGTAGGCGATTTTTAAATGAATTATAGAACACAGACTGTTCTGCAGTAACTTCATGTTTTTATTGTGTAAATTCAGTGGAGCATATCTTGGTCATTCGGACTCTGATTAGGGAAAATTTTATATTGAGATTGATGTTCTAAGAGTCTACTTTCTAACAGTTGTAGTCTTGGAATCTAACTCTGAACCTATAGAATACTATGGTCAGTATTCAACCAACTCTTTAGCTAGACAGTGTGTGTTTTGTGGGATTCTCGGTTTTGGGGTGCGAATTGGTGAACTTACTTATGTTTTACATTTGTTAAGCCTTTCAAGTATTTATATACTAAAATGTTTGGCTTGTGGATAGGTGACGAGTCGGTGAATCAAGGAGCACCAAAACCATAAGTTGTACTTTCTTTTGGAGTACGAGGTGAGTGTTTGATTCATAGATGTTGTTCTATATTGAATTGAACTTGAATGTTGGCTTAGTGCCCGGTGATTGGCTTATGCCAAAAGGCTATAATGCCTTAAATTATTGGCTGTCTGCCTGGTGTGTTGCTTTTAATTTCTCGTTAACTGTTTAACAAGTTGAGATTATTTTTTAGTTGTACAATTATTATGGAATTGCATCCATGTCTCATATACACACCCGGATTTCATTCTGGAATCCAATTTTGCAGGCGTTATAGATATCCACTGCTGATCATTGTGTGGTTGTACCCTCGCTTAGGGTAGCATGTCGGGAAGGCTTGACGAGTTTTGGCAAAATACTGTAGATAGAGATCTAGTCGCAGCTCATGTTGATATTTAGTTCATTGTGTAGTTCAATGCTTTCTTGAGACTTCCGTTGTGTTTGTAAGAACGTTATATTTTGCGTTATCAATAAAGTGACTGTTGATTAATTTAACTGCTAGAACTTGAGTTATAGGAATGTATTGGTGGTTGGTGTTGCACCCTCGCGTCGGGTAGGACTTATTAGAGTGCTAGCCGGCGTGGGGTGTGACACTTTCAATTACCAAGTTCCTAACACAGTTGTTTGAGCCTAAATGAGACAAAAGAATTCAAAGAGACTCGTAAAAGGCCAATCATGAAGGAAATTAGGAAAAATATAATCACGCCATTGAACATGGGAGCATATGACATTACACTTGCATATACAACAAAAGAAAAGGAGAAAAGCAGTCAGTCAAGTACTTACCTGAAAGCTTTAGGAGGAAATATATTTGACTTTAATCTATAGCAACATGTTGACCATGACACTGAACAGTTCCAAAAACAGATCAAATGATGATCTCTACATAGTTGATAGGACAATTAAAAAGCAAAAGGAAGAGAAATGACATTCATTTGACCCTCTCTCTTTTTGTTTGGTAAGTACATTTAATCCTATTTTGCAGTCAAGTGATGGAAGACATTAGTGCCACTGGTTGAAATGATTAAATTAAGACAACATTACAAATCCATGATGAGCAATTATTACCTCATGTGGATTAAGTCATTGTGCCATGCAATATCTATATCCTCCACCATGATGCTTCCTTCTTGCTAGACATGCTCATAGTGGGCCTTCTTATTTCGATCACCTGGGGAAAACAATGATTCTTTATACATTTAAAAAAAAAAGGACCATTCTCATAACTTTTCTCTCCAACTCTCTCCGAATATTGTAGAATGGAAATGTCAAGCATATCCTTCGTCACACATTAGCATTCACTCTAAAAAATGAAACTATTTCTACACCACATAAATAATTGTATTGTCACATTAGACCCTTGTTGCCATGGCAGCCCAGTTGGTCATTTTTAACCCTTTCGATGATTCGCAAGCCTGTAGGCCATTTCGACCCTCTTGGGCCTCTTGGCCATAGCGGCCCATACGGGCATACATGAACCTTTGTGGTCAATAGCACTTTCATAATATCAAACAACAACAACAACATAACAAAACCCATCTAGTTCCCAATCATTGGGGGGTATGGGCGAGGGATAATTGGAGACAGACGTAACCTTTGGCAATATATGCACAAAGTGGCTGCTCTCAAAATACCACTGAAACAGTGCCCCCCCCCCCAAACCTCCAAGAACCGAGGAGCTACATTGACGTTTTATTGTAGAACCATGCCCCCAAATCAAAGTAATGGCATCAGAGAGGGCAGGCCTAAAGACCCAAATCAATTTATGTGCACATTACCATACTTCCTTCATTGATAGTCCAGAGCATCGGTATGCACAAAACTTTCATAATATCATACTTGACAAAATACTGCTTTACTCATAATGCAACACAAACATCTTGTTTCATATCCCAATCATACTATAAAGTACATGTATAGAAAATCGATAAACTATGTACTGCTTTGGAAGCAGAGGGCTATTTTAGAATCTGAAAAGTGAAAGTTAAGACGTGGAGTGTGTGGGTAGTGTCATCGTCTCCATTTTGATACAAACTGTGTACTACTTTGGAAGCATGGGGTTATTTTAGAATCTGAAAGCTGAAAGTTAAGACGTGGAAGAATGTGTAGGTAGTTTTATTTGCTTTTTATTTTTCCTTTTTTGTCCTAATCGTTAGGGGCAAAGGAGTATGATCTGACTCGGAAATAAGTTAGATTTTGATGGACAATTTTGGAAATAAAAAATGTGACGGAGCTTCAAAATTGGGAGACACCAAGTTGTGCACTCCCTTTATATATGAGAATAGATAAAACTACGATCTTCAACACGCACAAAAAACAAACGAAAAATTAGAAGCATGAAGTCTAGATGTTATTCACTAATCCCTTGACGGGATACCCCAGAAACAACAATGAATAAATACCTCTTATACAGTGTTTAGTTAGTATTTAGTAAGCCAATAGCTCAATTTAGTTAGTATCTAGTAAGCCAATAGCTCAGTTTGGTTAATATTTAGTTATCCAACTCTCTCTCTCTCTCTCTCTCACACACACACACACACAAAAACATCAAAGCATTGGAAGCTTTGGTAAATCATATTGAAATCTTAAATCTTTGAGGAACACATTTCTCAAATTTATGAACAACACATTTCTCACAAACCAAAAATCAACAAGAAATATACTAACCTTAGACCAAACAACGAGTAAGAAATCATTATCAACATAAAACATAAAACCAAAAACAGAACAAACAAAATCTTGACCAAGAGACATAAAGACATTATTCTCTTTCTTTCAAAACACAAAATGACGACAAGTGCATGTACAATGAGCTAAAAGAGTTGTGTTTAATGTTTTAGTAGTTTTAACCAATAAGAGGGTTCTCTTACTTGGTAGATTGTTCAAAACTGATCCTGAGTCATCTGTACTTGCCCCTCCTCATTTTGAACCCCCCTAGAATTAATACAAAGAACAAGAAACCATCAGTAACATATTGAGATTCCTAAATCTTTCAAAACTTATCATAACCACTCAAAATGCTTGTTTTGTTGCTGTTTCAGAATCAGTATCAGTATTTAGAACACTTCTCCAAAATCTAGCTTACATACTTTAGCTTTAAAATTTCATCTTCATGTGTCATCATCACGCCTTCCAACATCAAGCCGTATGGTGAGAAACATCAATTATGGCCAAAACCGGATAGGATTAGGTTTGCCTTGCCACAACGACGCATCATTGGCGATTTTGCAATTTTTGGCCATTGCCAATACTTGAACATCACAGAGGCCATGGATATACAGAACCACGCCGAGAACATGTGGAAAAAAAAAACACCTTAAAGCAAAGTTAGTCCAAAACATAACTGGTTAATATTTGCAAAAAGGAAAATAAAAAAATAAAGAACAATACGTATCCTCGGAAATAGTTTTTACATCAAAGAAGAGGAAAAGTCATGATGGAAAAAAAGATTACATTTTCAACTCGCCAAAGAGGACTGAGAGAAGAAATATCTGAGAGGTCGAGAAAAAGGAAATTTATTGGTGAGAGAGCATTAGATCTATCTACTATAGAAGAGAGTAGTCAAATTTGCTGTAGAAAACCCGAGACCAATGATTTCACACTGATCTGATTTTACATTCCAAAAAAATCCCCGCAAATTTAAATTATTCCAAAAGTCCAACCTAAAATTGGCTTGTACAGATCTTCAATTGAACTATTTTGAAAGTTATTATTTTGATCTAAATGGAAAACGAAAAAGACATGGGACACAGAGCAGTTAGAATTCCGTGTACCAAGCGGTAAAATACAAAAGCCCAGTTCAGTAGTCAAACATAAGGAACAATCCCAAAAATACCCTCAAGCAGCCAGAAAACAAAACAATGGAAATGGTCAAAATAGCAAACTCACGCGGAACGAAAAGATACTGTTCTTTGCATCTTCGTGTTATATATTAGGGAAGGAAGTGGGCCAAAACTGTATATCTTGATGTCAATTTGAGTACCAATGGAATAAATTCTAATGGAATCCAAAGAGGAGAGAGGGAGACTTGAAAGTGGGTAAGCAAGGGGATGGCAAGAATGGCATTTTTTTCAACTATTTTTACAAGATAAAGAATTAGTTATCCCATTTTACCTGAGCAGTTATTGCAAATTATGAATATTCAGTTTGAGAAAAACATTGAATCAGTTCAAAAAACAAAAAGAATATATAAGTGACAGTAAAAGGGCAGTCTATGATAATAAAATAAATAAATAAATAAAAACCCGATATGGCTTGGAAAAAGGGGCAAACACCAACTTGTGTTCTCCCTTCATATTAGCATAGTTTTCCATTAGTCTCAACTTAAATGAATACAAAGCTGACATACATATGTATAATTCCGATTCTGCACATAGGTAACTAAAAACTATGAACATAAATAAAGTAAAAAATAACCTGAAATCATAAAATAAAATAAAAGAATAATTCAAGTCATTTGTAACTATTCCTTAACAAAAAAGCATAAGCAAATAAATACCGATACTCAAACTTCTCGACAACCTAAAAGCAAACAAATACCATAATGTATCGTTCTGAAATGAAAACCACATCAAGTTATGAACGGTTGGAATACCTCAAGTGCATCTGGTCCTACCCCTCCTGCTAACATAAACTTGACCAAAATTTTCTTTCTATTTTATATGCTGGAGAGTTATTCACTTGTTCTTGCAGGAAGTAATAAACTATTATTTTATTTTATTTGCATGGTAAATGTACCGTATCTATAATAGCATAATTGTATTCCAAATACTAACGCTAATATCACCGCACTCCCCCGCCCCCCCCCCCCCCCACCAAAATGCCCTTCTCTTCCCCTCCTAAACTACAATCCAAACACAAAATAACTTCTAAACCTCACAATTCTCCTCAAAATCCATCAATATAATTAAAAAGAGGCCAAGATTGTACCATGCACGTACATAGGACCATTCTCTCCATGATAGGATGGAGGGGGTATGGCCATATGCTAATGAGTGGTTCTTTTATAATTGCATAGTTGACTCTTCTGTCCAATCTTGCTACTTCAAAACCAATGATAGATTAAAAACATTGCTAGTCTAAATATTCTTACTTATGCATATAAGAATGAGTTAATGTTAGGAGCTGCCAATAGCCCAAAAATGCTCTCCAAATGAAATCGAATAAGAAATTCAAAGACTTCGGCACATCATGAAACTTAACTATTATAGTGGAAGGGAACATCATTTTGGTCTATCCCCATCCCTGCAATGGTAGAATATGACAGCTGAACAGTCACAATCAAAGGAAAGAAATGTTTTTAAACAAAAGAACAAAACAAAGGACATGAAACTTGCCAACAATCAAGGTACATAAGCCTCTGGAAGCACAAGACCCACACTTGCAACACTGTTTCTAAGAACTCCATCCATCCCAATTTGTTGCACCTATTTTAATTTGAGGAAAGATCATAATTACATTGACTGTTAATTTTACCATTTTAACCCTTTGTAAGTTATTGACTTTTTGTCGACTTTCTTGTCATGTCATTAATTTGCTCCACTTCCCTCTCAAATCAAGTTCAAAATTTGAATTTGGGAGGGAAAAATGAGGGGTAATTTGGCAATATAGACATCCAAAATTGAAAAGTTTTGAAACAAGCACATCATTTTGGGACATCCCAAAAAGGAATAAGAGCACAACAAAATGGGATGGAGGGAGTACTTTTTTCATTTTCTCCAATCTATCCACGGCAATGGTGTAAGAAAACAACGAGTATTGCACTAACCGGAGGAGCCATTAGAATTGTAGACGGAAATAAAAAAATCCTAGCAAGTAGTTTCCTCAACTCCAAAAATGGATCTACTGAATGAACAAACACGATTAAAACCCAAAATTGCCAAACACTCATCTTATTTTATTTTATTTTATTTTAACTATTCATCCATGCAAGGCGACTCAAAAAAGGATTTAAACTAACAAAAACCTAAAAACAAACAGTAGAATGACATAGGAAGAACCAAGGTACACTTCAAATGAAGTGAGATGGGGAATGAGGTATAACAGGGGGGAATGGCCTTCAAGGTTTTGTCTATCAATTGTCTTTGGCTGCATGTATCACATTTGGAGGGAGAGAAATGCTCGTATTTACCAGCGGGTTAGTTCTATTGGGACTCAACTTGTAGCTAGAACTGATAATGATATCAAAGCCTTGCTTAGCTCTTGGAGGGCTGTCAAGACGACTGTCCCTAATAGGCTCATCTACTCCAAGTGGTCATTAGTGATAGAGATGTTTCCCACAAAGTGCAGCCTTAGTTTCTTGTTTTGCAGTCTTGCCCCTGTATTTCGGGGCTAATGTATTTGGATGCTTCGCTTGTTCTTTTTCTTGTTTTTTTCCAAGTGGTCTATTAGCTCTTGTAGATCAAGTTTGTTCTATAGAATCTTTTAACTTACTCCATTTAAAAAAAAAAAAAGTCCACAAAGACCTCACCTTGACACCTTTAAAATAAAATAATAAGTACTTGCAAAGAACGATAGAAGTTCACAAGAAAAATAATTAGTTCAAAAAAGGGTATGTGATAAATCGAACTCAAAGAAAGGAATGAAACCTAGTAGTGCAGATTAACTCAAGGATAAACCCAATAGTGTGATAAATAACTAACGTAAGAAAAGAGGGGGGGGGGGGGGGGGGTGGGAGAAATTAAACCATTTGTAGAGGTGCAGAACATGGAAACTGCACAACAAAAATGGCATGATTTGCATAAACTTTAAATACATAGGGAACATGAAAATTCACAAAACTAATGCCTACGCAGATAATCCATTTGATATTTAGCAACGTTTCTGTTTCGTTAAATTGGAAATAATTTAATTACGAGGATGATATATAATTACTCCCTTTGTCCGGATTTAATAGTCCTTTTTAAGAGTTCGTATTATTTTTCAATTGATTATATCTTGTAATTTATAATGTTTTATGTAATTTTGAAATCATTGTCTTATAGAGCTAATCGAGATCTATCAAACAAAATCAATATTGAATATAAAATTCATTACCAATTTAAAGATATAACTAATTTTTTATCCGATTAGAATTGAACGAGATACTATTAAATCCAAACGGAGGGAGTATATGTAGAGGAGTTAAGTGAATTGAAATTAAAATTAACCTAAATCTGCTATTGATGAGCTTGTAGATCTCAGTTCCGTAACCCTTTGCTTATAGCTCAATCTTCAAACTTCATATATTTAAATGAGAAATTAAAACTCAAGAAATGCAAATCTAAAGAATAACTTGGCCAGGACTAAAATTAAATCGCATTTGAACTGGAATTTCAATGAACTGGTTATCACCTTCAGTACTATGAATCCCAATTCGAGTTTCATCCCAATCTCGGTTGAGTCATGCTAGAGCAACGGGACACCAAAGCCTGATCTAAATCCTCTAAAATCCCCGGTGGTGGAAAGGTGAGGCTACCCCATTGGAGTTGTTTTTCCAACGCCGATGTCTGCCGATCAATTTGCTTTGGTCCAACTCCACAACCAGAAATCCATGAGGCCTTTCCCCTAACACTAAAAAAACACATATTAGAGCCATTTTCTTAAGCCACAAAAACCCACAAATATGATGGAATGAGTGTTTATTCCGATTCTTCAAAAATTCTGGTGGAAAAAGAGCCAAAGATGAGCTCAAATCCTTACTCACAAAAATCATGTGAACACCCAAATTTTAGTTTTCAATAGGTATCTCCCAAACATAGATTTCATTAGATACATTTTCAAAGTTCCATTGCAATAAAAATAACACACCCTCGATAACAGTCAGCTACCTTCCATATAGGTCAAAAGTAATAAAAAAAAAAAACTAGCTTCCATAGAATCCAACATATTTTCTATTTTTTTACAAGAAAACATCCACTCATGAATTGGCACCGTTGGCCGGTCAAAATGGGGACCATGCTAGGTCTTGTGTTTAGTTTTGCAGAAGCAATGGAAAAGGGGGTAAATTACCACGAAAGAAGCACAAGCAATGTCAGTGAAGCATGTCCTTTGAGAAAGAAAACAGAACAAGAACAAGAATTAAAATAGATTATTGGTCAAATTCTTTTTGGGAAAAAACTAAACCATAGAGCACAATTAGGGTTCAATTTATTTTTACCAAGCTTGTTAGCATCATAGGGGGCCTACACACAATCCCCATATTATACTAGCCTAAAAAAGAAGTCATTCTTTTACTATTGAGAAGGCAAAACAAAAATGGAACAAAAAAGGTTTGGGGTTTTACCGTTCCGACGAGTAGAATGAAACATGGTAAGAGAAGAGCAGAGGGCCTCGCAGCCAAAATCGCCATCCATCTTTCTCTCCATTCATTCTCTCTCATCATCATGTGTTCGTAAGGAAGATGATTGAAAAAGACCCCAAACACGTGGAATTTGGAGAGAAAAAACATATTCAATTGCTTAACAACAAATCAGAGCGTATAAAGGGTTTAAAAAAAAACACTTCAGTTCCTTAACGACAAATCGGAATGTAGAGAAAGAGACAGAGAGTACCTAGTGCATTTCTTCGCCGACGAAAAGCAATAGAAAACCCTAATGCAGGACGGGCTCTGGTTCTTCAGTTGTGTGTGTAGAGGAGGAGAGAGAGGTCTTGCAGTGAGAGAGAGACGTACACACAATATCATCAACGTGAATCCGATTCACACTCTCCCTACATACAACAACAACATAACAGAACTCATCTAGTCCCCAATCATTGGGGGTATGGGCGGGGGATGATTGGAGACAGACCTAACATTTGGCAATATATGCACAAAGTGGCTGCTCTCAGAATACCACTGAAACAGTGGCCCCCCTAAACCTCCAAGAACCGAGGAGCTACAGGGACGCTTTGTTGTAAAACCATTCCCTCAAATCAAAGCCAAATGGCATTAAAGAGGGCAGGCCTAGAGACCCAAATCAATTTATGTGCACATTACCATGCTTCATTTATAGTCCAGAGCATCGGTATGCACAAAACACTCTCCCTACATAAATCTCCTAAAGTAAAATGATTACAACTACAGTTGTCCCCCTTGGTTTTACAAAAGCAATCCCATAGAATAAGACGAAAGAAGACGGTAAAACACTGGCCAACAGGACACAAATGGCAAAATGTGAAAAGTCCGGGAAAGGCATAAAGGACCCAAATGAAAAAAAATTGAGCCAAAAATGGAGAAAGTGTCCTCAATTTTTTACTGTTCAGTGGATAAAGGGAAAAAGTTCTCACCAATTTTTCACACAAACGGCCAAAACACCGAAAAATCTGAACTCAATAAACCCATTATCAATATCCTAAAATCTTCACAAAACATCAGGACTCATTGCAACACACACTTTGTGCGTAGGCAACAGCCATTGATTTCATTTCACACAACCATGAAAAGATGAGGTTCGTCATATTCTACTTGAAAAAACTGCACAAAATAGAAGTAATTTAGTCCATTGACTCTATTTGGTTCTATACTTTTAACATCCATATTCCAATATCAAGATCTCTATGGAACATGAGAACCCAGGTGGAAAAGCACGCCAAGTACGTATATTCTTGGATCTAAAAAATGACATCCGATCCTATCCTACATAAGAGACACACCTAAAGCATAAACCTATCATATTTTGCATGCCTTGCAATTTTGTATATCATAAAGATCAACAACCCTTGACCTACCCAAAACAAATAAGCTTTCTAGAGAAAGAAGTTTAACAATCCATTGAGTAGAATCAAACATCTAGCAAATGAAACCAAGAATAAGAAACCAAAACAAGCGGGAAAACCACATACAATTCAGAAGATTAACTCAATTTAGTTGCAAGAATATTGATGGCATAACACAAAACTAAGAAGTTGCAATTTTGAGGTTGACACTTGCTGACCTTGTCATCATTTTAGAGCAATTTGTGTGCTCTTGACAAATTGAAATTATCAAGAGACATCAACAACAACAAAAAAAGGAACACAAAAGACATGATATTCAACACCAACATATATAGCACGGAATACATTGCTAGTTTTGTCACTCATAAGTGGAGTACAATGCAAAGATTGCTAAGCTTAAACTTACCATGTTTCAGAAAGCATTGTTGATAGTCATTTCTAGATTTCAGAAAGTGGAGAATTGAAAGCCGTAGCACTACTCAATTACAAAACAAAGAGATAAATACACATGTGTGTGTGTGTGTGTGAGAGAGAGAGAGAGAGAGATACACATCTGAAGTAAAATCATAGTATAAAACCTTGAAAAAAAATATGGTTCAAAAAAACGTATCGTCCTAGCCAATCAAAAAACCTCATCAAGGGAAACTTCAAGGTTCCCTCTCCTATATATTAAAGTAGAGAGGATATATAAAGACCAACAAAGTGAACA
>BPLS01000172.1:339497-357190 GCA_019656275.1 Rhododendron kiyosumense | reverse complement strand
TGTGCACCTCTCGAGAATTCACACAATGTCCAGGTTTCCTAAAAAGTGATTCAGATACCCTTGCATCGCAACTTTTGCATTTTCCGAAATGGTCTACTGTGCACCTCTCGAGAATTCACACAATGTCCAGGTTTCCTAAAAAGTGATTCAGACACCTAAAAAATGATTCAGATACCCTTGCATCGCAACTTTTGCATTTTCTGAAATGGTCTACTGTGCTCCCGCTGCACGAATGACTGGCAAAGCAGCCCTCGATGGAACGTATCTGTGCAAAATTTATTCTGTAAATGTAATGGACAAAACTTGGTAGGATAAACACTAAATGAAATAGGCAAAATGGTTTAACAATCACCTATTTTTCGCACCATCTCCACGATGTACGGGAACAGCTCCATCATCAGGCTCCTCATTGTCATGCACAACTGCTGTCTGATCTCCTATTCCTATGTCATGAAGCCATTCTCTTGCCTTTCATATGAAAATTCAATGAACAAAAACTCGTGTTAAACAAGAAATAATGGCCCCATAACCCATCAGGTTCTGCTATAAATGGGTACAAGGTACTTCAAAAAAGTCCAAACCAATGAACCAAACATGCTGGCAAAAATGTAATGAACACACACACACACACACACATTATAGAGAGAGAGAGAGAGAGAGAGAGAGAGAGAGAGAAAGAGTACAAGAGAGGGGAACAAGTCGAAAGAAACCTGCTCTTGTTTCTCGTGAAATTCTTCAATTATTGCACGTTTCTTCAAAGCAAAGTGTACATAGATAACTTGTGAAGCTTTCTTCAGTAAGCGCCAGCTTGAAGTTGGAACGCCCAAGGAGCCCTTTTACTAGGGCCACAAAAAAATTGAAAATTTGAAAGCGAGTCCTAGAGGTACTAATGACTGAAACCCTATTTCAGTGCCAAAACAAAACAACAGAGGAAAGGGGAAACCCTAACACGCTAGGAAACCTGACTCGTTGAACACCTAGACTTTAGGAAATCTAAAGAGGGATTGATGGCTCCCTACATTAGAATGGAACGTGAAATTCAGAGGGAGATGACTGAAACCCTATTCAACAAATCGAGTAAATCGACGAACTGGGTACTGATGACTGAAACCCTCTTCAAAATCAAATCGAAACCCCATTCAAAATCAAACCAGGGACGGGGAAAACCTAACACGCTAGGAAACCTCACCCAGACGGAAATCAATAGCCTATTACAGGGATTTATGAGAGGGAGTGACGACTGAAACGCTAGATTGGAGATAATGACGTTCACCGAAGAGAGAGAGAGAGAGCCGTTAGAACTTGGAACCGACATAAAAGAGGGAGAATTCCAAATATATTCGTGTGAGTTGTGCGCTGGGGAGGCAAGGGGAAATTTTATTGATTTTAAATGTTAACAAGCGGATAAAAAAAATGTTAAGAAGTGTTGTTACGCTATTGATTTGCCGAGTAAAAGTCACTTTCATTTTTTTTTGTCTTTATTTAAAAAAAATTTATAATTATAAATTTTATGTCAAACTTTTGTGACTTATTGATTCGTCTCGACGAAAGGAATCGAAAAAAATTTGTAATGAAAACTCCTAATTTTTTCCGAAAAGACACTTATTTTTTTTATCCAAAAAATTATGAGTTTCGATCATAATTTTGTACTTTTTCAATTCCATTATGGTAATCAATAGTTTAACACTTGTTTCTCAATCTTACCGTTAGCCTCGGCAATCAATGGTTCGGATTTGAAAAAAACAGTGAAGAGTTAACTCTTTCCTAAAAGAGTTAGTTACCTTTTCTCTAGAAGAGTTCTTTTAAAATTGAAATATTGATTGCCGGGACAGGCGGTGAGATTGAGAGACAAGTGCTTATGGTGAGATTGAGTGCATTGGGGGAGGAGTGAAAATGAACGGTTGGCGTAGACTTTTGGTCCCAAAAATACTCTGAGGATTGGAAGGTAACAACATATTGGTACGTGGTGACCATAAGCAAGGACAAAAAGTTTTGAATAGATCTTTTATCTTGTAGTGTGATGTGTCAAAACGATTACTCCCTTCGTCAGAGCGTTTGTTAGTCCACGAACAAGCTTTTTTATGTCCCGCAAAGATTGCCCATGTAGTCACATCAATGTGCAAAAGAGATGGTAAGTTTTCTTTCTTGTCCTTCCTTTTCTGGGTAGTAACATCAATATTTTAAAATTCACTCTTGAGCCAAAATTTTTATTGAAGGACAAAAAAGAAAATTTATCTTCCAAAAAGCAACATTGTAATCACTCTGCACTTTCCATGAATAATTTATCTTCCAAAAAGCAACATTGTAATCACTCTGCACTTTCCAATTCATGGGCTAGCAAACAGAAATTCATGGATCTACAGCATCCATGAAACTAGCCCACGAAATATGCACTGCTTACATACAAAGAAGACTTCCACGTGAGTATTTTTGACAAAAATGCACAATTGTGTTTGTACTTTTTTTTTTCATAATTGTGTTTGTACTTTCTCTTGTGTTTTTTGCGTAGGTTCCTCTTCACCCCCAAAAGGGCAGTTGATAATCAAGCACTAAACCTCCCCATCACTATTAGCTCTGTTCTCTTGTACTGTTGACACAATTTGTAAAAGAAGCAAGTTCAATATTGAAGTTAAAAGAGCCATAAACACCAATTACATTGCAAGCCGAAAGTTCAACTTCCCTCAGTCTGGCGTTTTGGTTACCAATTACCAGCTTAGGGCCCAAGTGCACTACTCCTAAACTTCCAGAATTGGCGGATACACTAAAGTGAATCTGGACATTTCTCTCGGTTCCAATTCTAGGACGATAGCTTTGCATAAATACAAAGAGTCAATTATTTACCCATAAAAAATACAAAGAGTCAATCACTCTATTTTAAGCCGATTTGAAACTCATAATTTGGTGATAATGTCTAGTTATATGAATCTCCAAACATAATCCTACAGTACAGGGTACTAGAAAAACGAGCTATGTATTTTTGGAATAAAAGATCAACAAGAGGCCACACTATGAGCCCTCCGTGGAAAAGACAATAAATACTAAGCACTATCGGTAACATAGTAGAGAAGTTTTTTTTTTTTGGAAGTCATAATACAGAAGCTTATAAAACCATCTTCATTGGAGCAATTAACTCAAGTCTCTATATAGTATAACACAGGGGAATCAAAGTGCAAAGCCCACATATAAAGCAAAAATGAGAAAGCAGCTATAAATACCAACCACATACAGGCATTTTGGTCAACTAGAGCATTTTTCACATAACAAAATAACAGCCTGTGGAGAGGCTCTTGGCAAACACAACTTTTCCTTGTCAGCTTACAATCCCCACTTTAGTTTCAATCACCAGTTTTTCTAAAACCCAAGCAGTTTTTCATTGGGCACCCTCACTTCTATTACCTCCGCGGTAAATGTGTTTGGCTTTCGTTGCTTCAAACTTTTCGAGGAAGAACCTGTAGTCAAGCAAAATATTACCAAATGGATGATTTGCAATCTCAGTTGTGTGATGCCCAAGTAATCCACTTCAACTTCCAGTTTTTTTTATACTCTCTTCCACTGCCAATTTCAGTCCATCTCTCAAAGCCCAAAGTTCGGCCATGATGCTCGAGTGTCTGTGCATGTCCTGTTCGAAACCCCCCAACCATCTACCATTGTGATTGCACAGTAATCCGCCCAAAGAAGCTTTGCCGGTGTTGGAGTGGAATGCTCCGTCACTTTTTAGTTTAGCACAATTTTCTGCTAGGGGTACCCAACAAACTAGGATTGAGTCCCTTTCGTTACTTACCCGATGATACTCTATAAATGACTCTCATTCTGTATGCCTGTCGGACACCCAAGATAAGTATCCTAGCTTTTGTTCTTCGTTCTAGTCAGAAACCCTGAGGTACTTACTAAGTTATACTCTAAAGTGGTACTCTCTTTTTTTTGATAAGCGGTACTCTCTTTAACACAAATATGAACTTAGTTTGATCGAATTTTGCGTGTGTTAAATTAATGTGCATTTAGAATTGAGCTTGGGTTTGCAGATTCTTTTAACGTAATGGCATTGAACTTTTCTACCTACCTTTTAATTTGAGCATCAAATTTTTCTTTGTTTGTTGGATCCTTAATCAACTGAACCTTTGCCTTGCACAGGATTGAAAAGCGGTGTGAAACAAGCAGACTATTTTTCAGCCAATTGAGTTAGACAATGATACACCATGCATAGGGTACAATGATCTTAACAAAAACAGTTTGAACATTATCGCTTTCCGTACACAAACTTAGAAAAGCACCTTCAATAGGTTAATTATCGCAAGACTCTTGGCGAAATTGGGTCATCACTAAGTTCACACATATTCCTGCCATAGGAAAACCGCAGTCAATTAACTCAAAAGCTTCTACGGTTATGACAACAACATAATTAAAATCATGTGCCATATACACCATCACTCATGCAGCAAAACTATCACATATATTTGTATGACGAATTCGAAAAAGACCAAGCTACATAGAAGACCAAAGAAAACTAGACCAGGTACTTAACAAAGTAGCCTGAACCACAGACTAGATATAGATACAGCCATAATTTAGACATCTGCAGCAAAAATACTGGTATCAAGATAGCACTAAAGCAGGGAGTAAACTTAATTTAACATGGATTATCTGTTGGCCAACTGCAAATTAGTCCCTACAGTTTCAGTTGAATGATATTTGAGCGGCTTGAGAAGCTCTGGGGAATGCTAGAACTCCTGAGTAAGCTGGAACAGTAGCTTGAATTTCTTACTCTCCGAGTGGCGCCCGAATTTAACATTCTTGAAGGTTGTGATGGTCATTCTCTCCATCACCTTAGAGTTCTTGAGCAGGAACCTCAGAAAATTCATATCGTTTTGTAGATGTGCAAGGAAGTCCTCAGTGGTACTCATCTGCTTGCTTTCAAGATTCTTCATGAAGTTGTTGATTTTGATATCCTTTAGGTTGCACAAAAGATCGAAAAAAATTGGCTCCTGGAGTTTCCAATATTCTCCTTCTGAATTGTTATTAAGCTGAAAATTATGAAATTAGCATGTCACACACGACACGAATATAATAAGTTGGCAAATGCTAGAGACAACCTTGTGGGTTGTCAGGAGTGGGGTCACGCGCGCATGAATGTGCAAATTCTGACCTGGCTGAGTACCTGCATGTTGTACACACTCAACGTATGCCGAAATGATAAATGCAAAGGATAAATTACGAAAGTAGCCCTTAAAAGTTTCTCCAGATTTTACTGAATCTCCACTACTCAACAAAAGAGCAAAATTATGAGGAGCAATCTCTCTCCTCCTTAAGGATCACAAAAAAAAAAAAAATTCTCTCTCCTCCTCTCTTCAGTTCCTGTCTCCTCTTTTCAAGTTATCAGGCTATGCATATTTTTTTGAAAAGGTGTTCTAGAATGGGGTCCACTCTTCAATCTTCATAGACTGTTTTAGACAGTTTGTAAGTTTGAACCAATGGTCATAATTAATTTTTTTGAACCAACGGGCAACTTTGAACCAATGTTTAATTTTTTAAATTTTTTAGACAGTTTATATATTTAAAAATATACTTAAAAAATTAAGTGTTCCAAATTTCAACATATTTAAACCGGTGGAAAGATTTTATTTTTTTGATCATTTTATCCTAGATGGTCATAATTAAATTTTGACTCTAGAACTCTTGTTGAATAGCCTTAAGAAAGTCTTAGAATCAAATATCTATTAGGGCTAATCAATGAGAGCCACAGAGTTAAAATTTAATTATGATCATTTAAGATAAAATAATCAGAAAATTAAAATCTTTCCACCGGTTCAAACGGATTGAAATTTGGAACACTTAATTTTTTTAACATTTTCAAACAGTTTATATATTTAAAAATATAGTTAAAAAATTAAGTGTTCCAAATTTCAATCTGTTTGAACCAGTGGAAATATTTTATTTTCCTAATCATTCTATCATAAATGGCCATAATTAAATTTTGATTTTAGGGTTCTCATTGATTAGCCCTAAGCGATATTTGATTCTATGAGTTCAAAAATTTATTATGACCATTAAAGATAAAATGATAAAGAAAACAAGATCTTTCCACCAATTCAACCGGATATATAATTGGAACACTAAAATAATTTTAAATAAATAAAAAAGAAAAAAGATACAGAATATAAACATTATTATTAATTAAATAACAAGAAAATAGGTTGGGATATTTTTCGGCCCATGCGGGTTAAAATTGGCATTTTCAGAAATATGACAGCTAGTGTCCCATAGGTTCACAGGAAAAGAGAATAAAAAAAAGTAAAAAGGCTGATAGATGGTACTTTTCGGGACAGATGGGAGAATTATCCCGTATCGAGGGAATGCCGATTGGGCAATATCTAGTAAAACCCTAATAAGTTTACGACAAAATGAAATTTAACCCAACAAAAAAAAAAATAGTTGTTCACAATATTTGTATTGAACAACTCACTTTTTTTGCATGGATCTTTTCGATACTGATGAGCAGAGTCTTAATATTTGGTGAATGCCCTAGCATGCAGCTAATTCCTAGTAGCTCTCCTTTTGTTAGACCAATCTTTATCTCTAGGCACATAGCATTGAACGACGGGCAATTTAGTCTTTGCTCCTTGTTACATTACAGAGCCTAGCCATGAGGCAGGAAACACAATAAAACAAAAACGTCAGAAGTTTATGAGACAATATTCACGGTCTTTCCCTTCCACTCATTGTCGTGGGACCATGGTAACGAGTGGCCACTGAATAATATTTGCCCACAGTTAAAAGTAAAATTCAACTATCAAAGGACTTGATGTTTTACCTGAATGTAGCAGCTACACAACCTAAGATGTTTAGCATGACGGACACTATCAAGAATCTTGAAAACGGTATTTTGCTTATCCATATCGTATTGCCCACAGTTCAGTTTGTTACAACCAAAGCTTGCACTTTCAAGAGGTCTCATTCTGTCAATGAGATAACACTTCCTAGACATGGTTGTAACAAGTTCAAACGAAGCAATATAAAGACCAGCAATTGACAGCACAGAATCTGAAGAGCCTTGGTCACTTTCATGATTCTTTAAGGTCTTCATTGTACTCCCGCGATACATATGGACTCTAAGGTCGGCAGATCTTTGGCAATTCGTCAGTGATAAGGATTCAAGAATTGGAGTAGACTTAATCAAATCATTAATCTCCCCTCCAGAAAAGTAGAGCTGCTCAAGTGAGAGCGTTTTAAGGGAACCGAGTTCAAACTTGACCGGTAAGTGCATCTCACATCTTACAAGTCACAATACCGTCAGTGATGTCAAGCTTGTTGGAAATTTGAATGAATTTTGGGTCATTTACTTTCCAGATTCATTGTGGGGGTTACCCAAATTCATTGTGGGGTTACCCCTATTCATTGTGGGGGTTTTTCCTCCATTATTCTGCCTTTACTCCACGTATTGAAGGCTGGTAGCAATGCAAGGGTCTAGCTCTGCCTATAAAAGGAGCATTTCACAACTCAATTCTGCACCAATTCACAGAACAATTCACCAACATTTCTGATATAGTGTGAGAGAGAGACAGACGTTGAGTTGGTTCGCCAAGACGTTCTTCGGTGGTGTTCCGACGTTCGTGGTCCGAGCCGGATCAATCCTGGGAGACAGACGCCGAGTAACCTCAACATCCTCCGGTAGGCGGCGAATCTGTTTTAAGGACACCGTGTGAAACACGGGTTTCGGTTCACAAATCCAATTTGTATTTCGGTTTGCATTGCTGTTTTGTAATTTCATTATGGCGCAATTCTGTTCATATGTAAATGTAATAGAGTACGTTCTCTGGATTCCCGATTGAATCATTTTGTTTAACAAAGCTAAATAGAAAGTGTGGTCTTACGAGTGACAAAACCGTCAGTGATGTCAAGCTAAATAGAAAGTGTGGCAACCTGTAGCGACGTACATGGCACATGTCACCGAAATCAAGATTGAGTTCGTTGACATTGCAAGTTTTGGCAAAGTAAATCTATTAATCAACATGGTGAGTTTTTGCATTGGGTTGCAGGAAAGTGATGCTAAACTTTTGAATTGCTTGACCCTTGTGAAGAAGTAAGGACTGATTGATGAAAGCTACTTCTTTAGATCTCGACATTTTCATTGGGGAAAACTCTAAGCAAGGGACATACAACCGCATCTATCTCCACCTCTTTGCAAGAACACTTGTCCTGATCACATCCTCCATCATTAAGTACGACAGAATGTGGTGAAGCAAAGGTTCCGGTAAACTTGTCAGAGGATTGCGTTTCTCTTCCAGGTTTTTCTGAGCCTTCTTCGATATCCTTGGCCTCTTTAGTGTTGTTGCCTCCATGGCCTTGCAAAACCAGAAACAGCTATAGTGAAAGGAACCGAACGACGCTACAAAATATTGGATCCATATTAAATAGGAGAAAGCTAGGGCCTAGGATTTTAGAAGACTAGAAGAGCCAAATACTGGTGTAGACTCCTCTGGTTTTAACACATAGTTGCATACAAACATTTGCATGTATATGGAAACTCTAATGCACTTCATTAGAAAACTCAAGGACAAAAGTTCTCTTGTAATTCCGTCACCTGACGGAGAGTACGAATTTCAAATCAACTATACAATACATAACTTCGAATACTTAGTTTCTCAACAGTAGTTATGATCACCTTCTTTCTCCAGTTTAGCCGAAAATAAGTTATATATGATCGCCTTCCTTCGACACTCTCTACTCCAACAACTTAGTTAGTTATTAGTCCAGTACAGAAAGGCCAGAAACACTGAGCACTTATACATATAGCCAGCAAAATGGTTTGACTTCCCTACGGCAGCTGGTGCTTTGGTTCCCTAAACGCTACTAATTGCTTGACTGTGGTGCATGAATGAATTTTGACCCCACGTCTCAGGTTATGAGAACCCACATTTCTGGGTGCAAAACCAATGAACAGGCCGGTGACTCTTTCTTTCTACCAGGATAGTTGGCCAGCCCTTTTCTTTCATCTTCTTGCTTAATTGCAAACATCTCAGTGTGTTAAATTTCCTTGCCCCAGGGTCTATACTAAGCGTAAGCAAGCTACTCAAGTTACAAGTCCGGATTCGCTCGTCAAAACTTCGTCCAACATTAGTTTGTTACTTAAACAAACAAAACTAAAATTTTTTACAAGTTCTTTAAGCTTTTAAACCAAATTCGAACAAGTTAACTATTCTATTCATTCTGCTAGTGAGCTATAAAAAATATAGGGTACTCGAGATCAGCTCGTGTTCAGTCCAATTACAACTGAAATCTGAGTACTAGTCAATCAGGTATGGGCTGGAATCAAAAGTGGTGAAGTTAAAGAGGTTGTTACTCAAAAGTTTTTAGCCTGGGTGCAAAAAGGGGAATCGAATT
Source organism: Rhododendron kiyosumense (assembly GCA_019656275.1). NCBI lineage: Eukaryota > Viridiplantae > Streptophyta > Magnoliopsida > Ericales > Ericaceae > Rhododendron > Rhododendron kiyosumense. The sequence continues at coordinate 347,812 of BPLS01000172.1, read as the reverse complement.
AAGAGAAAACAAAAGGAGAATTCATCGGACTCTGTTGCATCATCAGCGAACAAGACTCTGAACAACTATCCAGGAGGTGTGCATTAAAGGAAATTTTATGGATAAATGTACCATTCACTTCAATATCAATGTGTTGTAATCGTATGTACATTGATATCAGATGATAATAGTTTTTAAGAACTTCAAATAACTGGTAGAATAAGAATTTTTCACAATTAAAACAATGGGAAAAAAGGCTAATGAACAGGAGATGTTCCCGAATAAAGATCAAAGCTTATATCTCATATTCCTAGACTTCATAAGGTCCACTTCAAATTCAAAATGTATAATTGATCCAATTGAAACCTGAAAAGGCCACTTCAAATCGTGCAATTGACAATTGCTACATTAGATATTGAAAAAACCTGCACTTTTCCTCCTACACTATGTTTGGATGTGAAACTTCTGTAGGAAAAAGATACGTCAAGAAAACGAACTAGCATAGATCAACAAAGCTCCATCTACGTGGTTATCCACGAAAAAGCATTGATACATACTCCGTATCACAATAGAAGTAATTTCCTGGGCTTGGAAAATCAACGATTCACACTTTAATGTTAAGGTGTAGAGGGGATCAAAGCGCAAAGCCCATGTGAAAAGCAAACATGACAAACAGCCATAAATACCAAACACATCATAGGCATTTTGGTGAACCATAGCATTTTTCACAAGATCAAAATAACAGCTTGGGGAGAGGCTCTTGGACAAGAATGTATATCTTCAGAAAATTCCTTCCATGTCTCCGACGTGAATGGGTTTTCCTCGTCGGGATACGAAACCCAGTTAGTTTCAATCACCAGTTTTTCTAAAACGCAAGCCTTTCTCAGCAGGAAGTGCACCAGTTTAACAGCATACGACTTGATTTTGAAGCTGCGCATTCTGATAGTCTTGAGATGGCTCCTAAGACAATGGAAAGATGACTGCTGTAAATACCAGAAGTTTTCTCCATCAATCTCATATTCCATCAGCCACGGGTCATCGTGCTAAAAGATCAACGAACAATTTATATCAAACACAATTCAGAAACGAGAAAAATCACAAAGTAAAAAGAACAAAGAATGGAGTAGGTGAACCTACAATACAAAAGGGTTTAGTGCCAGGCTGTATGTGTATATCAAGCATCTCCAGATCGGGGGAATTTCTCAGTAAGCTAGCAATCCCAGGGAAGTGCCACTTGGTCAGCATCGTCTTAAGAACTAAACGCCTCCAAGTCATGGATGGGCAAGGACTTCTGATCAGCGCCCATATTGTGAAAACCTAAGCAGATTGGAAATGATAACTTAGAAAAATGAAGATTAATACCAGAACGTGGCAATTACTCTAACCAACACACTGGTCCAAAGAGAGAACAATAGAGATGAATAACACATGTAAAACAGATTCTGAACAAAATATCCTAGAAAACATAAACTAGGCTATGAAAAAAATTGCAACTCTGTGATGACGAATATGGACCATCCATGTGGAGTTGAGGACCATCAATATATCTCCATGAAGGGTATTGTCCAGCATGGTTCAGGCCCGTGAGGTGACATGTGGGCCAATAAAAGGCCCTTGGCCCACCCTTCCTTTCAAAATAAGCCTAGTTGACAAAGGCAAGTCAGATAGAGAATGGTGCTCGCGAGTAATGTGCATCTACGATGAATTTACCGTTTTCACTCGATTCAGTTTTCTGGTCTGTAATACCGTTAACGTTCTCTATGGTTCCGTCATGAAGTGAGCCACGATTGCACCTTAAGGTACTAAATTGGAAGGCAGATGTTCATGAGCTTCAATACAAAAACAAACATAGGCACCATAGAATTCAGGTGTTCAAAGATTCCTATAGCCAAAACACAATCTATATGAAACAAATCGTTTCCTGTCACAGTAAATGTTTTAACTTCACAAAGTAGACAATTCAAAAGAAAAGGTTTTGTTTCTGAAGAAAAAATAGAGCATAAACGTGAACTTCACTGAGGAGAGACACCATACCAAGATAGCCCTAGTAGACAGTGTAAAGACCTCGGCATCATATAGCTGCTCAAAAAGCATTTTGACCTCACAATATTGACCACGAGCACAATCAAAAAAACGATTGTCGAACTCAAGAGCAGCATCAACTATAGATGACACATCATACAGATCCGTGCGCTCTATCCCTGAGATATTTAACAACGTTACATAGGGGCAAGAAACTTCTAGTCTTGAACTGTCATGGCAGTCGAGCTCAATCACCACATTCTTTAGATTTACAGATGTGAAGTCCAGCTTATGCAATCCGTAGCACTCGTATAAGAACAAACTCTGGAGCGCTGGACAACCAGATAATATTTCAATCATCGTCTTGTCACATATCAGTATGCCATTAAGAGACAAAGATTTGAGTGACGCCAGCTGAATGTGCTCTCGTGGTTCCACACAACAATAGACTAACTTCAGCTCTGTAAGATAATCACTAATGAAAACAACGTTGGGCAACTTATGGTAACCTTCAGGGCCAGAGTTTCCACATGCCTTGAAATCAAGTTCAAGTACCTTAACTTTCTTTCTCAGAGCAAAACGAATCCATGCATCAATCTCATTAGCAAGCTCCAATTGGCCAGGTGTTAACCATAAGTTGAGCTCAAGCTTCAGACAGAATCTATGAATATCAGAGCGCTGATGGAGAATGAGTACATGACGAATAAAGTTAATCAACCTCTCTTCATCTGCTGTGTCTTCGTAATCGACCTCGGTGCATTCGTGATACAAGCAAACATCAAAGTCAAGGTTGTGAATGCAAGTCCAAAGGTTTCCAAATCTCTGAATTAGGACCGTCTTTACAGCATCTTCTGTTGGCAAAAGTGAGAGTATGTGGGCCAGTATGGGATCCGGCAAGCTGCTAATCCTATCAATTTGCTCATTTAGGGCAACTTTTTGCCGATCACAAATACTTATTTCTGCATCACCATTACTCATCTTCTTTGCTTGGGGTGTAAAATAAGCTTTTGGTACATAAAACTAATGAAACCCTACAAAACCCAATAAAAGTGGAAAAAAACGCTAATCTTGCATATTAACTGAGAAACATTGAATTAGAAAGAAACCCAAAAAAACAAATGCACAAAGCAGAAAGTGAGTTTCTTTAAATAAAAAAAAATCCTGGAAATTTGCATAGAAACATTGAAATAAAAAGAATCCCAACAAAACCCACAAGGTGAAAAAGTGATTTCTAGCAATCCATTTAATCAAAAGGGGAGACTTAACGATGAAATGCAAATCTGAGCTTTTGATAATGGAATAACCATTTCAAAGGAAGTGGGGAGTGAACGTAGATTTGACCAAATCAGATTATTTTTTCATTCGAAGAGAGAATCTCAAAGGTAGTCTTTACCTGTAGATTTCGGTGGAAAGGGTTTGATTTCAGTAGAGGTGGCCGAATGCTATGCTGCGGAGACCCCCATCGCCGAGACGTCAATAATCACAAAAACCTAATTCCGTTGTCCAGTTGGCCAGCTTATTTTGCGAATCCTTCTTTTATCCGGTGGGAACTGTTCATGAGTTCCCGCCAAATTCTGTCAGCTGTGCTATCCACAATAGCACAGATGGAGTTACACAGATCATCAAGCATGGCCTTGTTCGGTTGAGTTTTTAGATTGAGCCGTGCTACGTGCACAGCAGGCTTTTTCTCCTGCCTCGGGTCGCAAAAAGATGATCGGAATCACTCATTTTATTCAAAATATGTCTTTTAAGGTCTCTGCAAAAAATGAGCTTCGTTCGATGCCGTTAAGCTTATTTTTTACGGAGACTTTAAATGACATATTTTGAACAAAATGAGCGGTTTCAATCATTTACGACCTGAGGCTGGAGAAAAAGCCTTCTGTGCACGTAGCTTTTTTGTTTTAGATTTGGACTCTAAATTACTATTACCCTATTCCAAAAGGGTAGTGACAATGTTAGAACTATTTTTGTTGGTGTCAAAATTCTAATACATAAAAGTCTTGTACATTACATATGGTACAAACCTTTTGTTCACATGACTTTTGGTACCAACAAAAACAGTTTTGACATTATCATTTTCCATTCCAAAATTCACTTATTATCACTATCTCCAATCATAAGTTCCATTTTTATCTCTATCTCTCTTCAATCAGTACTCATATCTCCCCACGCTAATCATTACAAATTCAAATCCAAAATCTCAAAAACGAACAAGCCTTTTTTGGACCCACTTCATACCTTATAAAAATAATCTGAATCGTTCATTTTTTTTTTTAACATTTTCTTAGAAGGTTCTTGTAAGAAATAATTACAGTAGATATGTGGCTTTTCTTAAAATGTAGGACAAAACAGAATAACAGATTGATCCCCTCACGAATGAAAAACCTCTTATTCAGCTACCGAATACATTAAGAGCCGCCTCTCTCTTGCTCCAAATCTCAGAAAAGAGTCTCTTGGAGAAAACAAATATGATTGGTTGATCATTGGTTTTTCAAAATAACTCCAGGAGTTCTTTTCTCAACTGTGATTCTACATTTCTACTATTTGAATCGTTCTTTCGGTGTATTCTGAAAGTCTCTTGGAGGACTTGAGCATTCAAGGTGTTCAGCAGTCAACCACTTGGTGCGGTCTGTGAATTTGGCAAATCAATCTTTGGCCAGTCAGTGAGGATTTACGGTTGTTCTTATTAAGGTCGACGTTTTGTAACTACACAATCATATTTTTTTAGTGTTGATTTCCTCCCTTGGATTTTACCCTTTTTTAGGGGTTCCCACATATATCGGTGTGTTCACTATTTATTGCTTTTCAATTCCTTTTAGTTTGCTTGTTGAGTAGCTGGTAGCGAAAAAGGAATTTCAGTTATAACAACATACGTAAGGTCATGAGACCCAACTAAAGTTGTCTCAACTGGCCAAGGGATTTGCTCCCACTCTAGAGATGTGAGTTCGATTCTTAGGGATAGGCCAATCAGTTGGGAGGTGAAAGTCTATGTGGGTAGCTTCATGGGCGTGTCCAGTGATCCAACTCCTAGCTGCTTTCTGTGGGTGTTGATTCCCTCGTTCCTGCAGCCGGCCTAGATGGGTTAGTCTCACCCATTTGGGTGTAAAAAAAGAAAAATCATGAGCCAGAAACACCACCACTCATGCGGCAAAACCATCACATATTTGTATGACAAATACAAAAAAAAGACCAATAAAACTAGACCGGGTACTTAACAAATTAGGCAGAACCAGTAGATATAAATGCAGCAATAATGTAGGCTTCTGCCAGCAAAAATACAGCAAGGAGTAACTTTTACAAGGACTGTTTGTTGGCCAACCGCAAATTAGTCTCTATAGTTTCAGTTGAATGATATCTGAGCGGCTTGAGAGGCTCTAGGGAATGCTAGTAACTCCTGAGTATGCTGGAACAGTAGCTTCAATTTCTTACTTTCCGAGTTGCGCCCAAATTTAACATTCTTAAAGGTTGTGATGGTCATTCTCTCCATCACCTTAGAGTTCTTGAGCAGGAACCTCAGAAAATTCATATCGTTTTGTAGATGTGCAAGGATGTTCTCAGTGGTACTCATTTGCTTGCTTTCAAGTACTTTAAGATTCTTCAGGAAGTTGTAGATTTTGACATCCTTTAGGTTGCACAAAAGATCGACAAATATTGGTTCCTGGAGTTTCCAATATTCTCCTCCTTCCGAATTGTTATTAAACTGAAAATTATGAAATTAGCATGTCACACACAAATATAATAAATTTACAACAAAATGAAATTTAAACAAAGAAACAATAGTTGTTCACAATATTTGTATTCAACAACTCACCTTTTTTGCATGAATCTTATCAATAGTGATGATCAGAGTCTTAATATTTGGTGAATGCCTTAGCATGTAGCCAATTCCTGGTAGCTCTCCTTTTGTCAGATCAGTCTTTATCGCTAAGCATGAAGCATCAAAGGTCAGGCAGTTTAGACTTTGCTCCTCGTGACGGTACAGAGCCTAAATAATTTGTGGTGGTGAGTAGCTACTGAATAACTATTCCAAATGTATATCAGAACAGGAAGCTAAAACTATAATTCGTCTATCAAAAGGACTCTATGTTGTACCTGAATGTAGCAGCTACATAGTCTAAGACATTTAACTTGACGGACATGATCAAGAATTGCGAAAACAGTATTTTCCTTATCCGCTCTGTATTGCCCACAGATCACTTTGTCACAGCCAAAGCTTGCACTCTCAAGAGATTTCATTTTGTGAATGAAATAGTACCCCCTAGACATGCTTGTAACAAGTTCAAACGAAGAAATATAATCAGCAGAAATTGACAGCACAGAATTTGAAGAGCATTGGTCACTCTCATGTATCTTTAAGGTCATGATCTTACTCCCACTAAACACATAAACATTAAGGTTGGTAAATCCTTTACAATCTGTCAGTGATAAGGATTCAAGAATTGGAGTAGAATTTGTCAAATCGTTAATCTCCCCACCAGAAAAGTAGACCTGCTCAAGTGAGAGCGTTTTAAGGGAACTGAGTTTAAACTTGACAGGAAAGTGTATCTCACATCTCACAAGTGACAAAACTGTCACCGATGTCGAGCTGAATAGAAAGTGTGGCAACCTGTAGTGATGTACAGATGAAATCACTTGGCGTATGTCACTAAAATCAAGATTGAGTTCGTTGACATTGCGAGTTTTGGCAAAGTAAATCCATGAATCAACATGGTGACGTTCTGCATCGGGTTGCAGGAAAGTGAGGCTAAACTTTTGAATTGCTGGACCCTTGTGAAGAAGCAAGGACTGATTGATGAAAGCTACTTCTTTGGATCTCGACATTTTCATAGGGGAAAACTCTAAGCAAGGGACATACAACCGCATGTATCTCCACCTCTTTGCAAGAACACTTGTCCTGATTACATCCTTCATCGTTAAGTAAGACAGAATACGGAGAAGCAAAGGTTCCGGTAAACTTGTCAGAGGATCACGTTTGTCTTCAAGGTGTTTGTGAATTTTCTTCGATATCCGTGGCCGCTTTAGCGTTGCTGCCTCCATGTACTTGCAAAACCCAGAAACAACAGAAGTTAAAAAGGAACCGAACGACCCTCGGAAGTATTGGATATAAATTGAATAGGACAAAACAAGGATTTTAGAAGACTAGACGAGGCAAATACTTGAGTAGACTCCATTTCTGTACTCTACTCCAACAAGTTGATTAAATAGTTCGGTGAAGAGAACAGAAACACTGAGCACTAATACATATAGCCACGCCAGCAAAATGGTCTGACTTCCCTACGGCAGCTGGCGCTTGGGTTCCCTAAATGCTAGTAATTGCTTGACTGTGGTGCATGAATGCAATTAACCGAATGTATCAGGTTACGAGAACCCACATTAATTTCTGGGTGCAAATCCAATGAACCCACATTAATTTACGGCAGCTGGCGCTTGGGTTCCCTAAATGCTAGTAATTGCTTGACTGTTGATTCTTTCTTTCTACCAGGATGGTTGGCCAGTCCTTTTTCTCTGTCTTCTTGCTTAATTGCACACATCTCAGTGTGTTAAATTTCCTTACCCCAGGGCCTATACTAAGCGTAAAGCAAGCTACTCGATTTACAAGTCCGGATTCGCTCGTCAAAACTTTGTCCAACATCAGTTTGTTACTTAAACAGATAAAACTAACATTTTTATACAAGTTCATTAAGCTTTTAAACCAACCTCGAATGAGTTATTATTACGTTCATTCAGTTAGTGATCTATCAAAATTCATGCTACTCGAGATCAGCTCAATTAAAACTCGTTTGGATCTGCTCGTACCAACTGAAATTTGAGTACTAGTCAATTAGGCATGGATTGGAATAAAAAAAAAAAGTGGTGGAGTTAAAGAGGATGTCACTCAAATTAAGAGGGAGAAAAAAGGGGGAGAAATTCTCAATGTTACGTGTTATACGACATGGATCTATATGTAGTTCGCATTATTATCAGCAAACAAGAGTCCGAACAGCCATCCAGGAGGTGCACTAAAAGAAATCTCTCCACAATTTTGTCATGGATAAATCATAAATGTACAGTATCATTTACTTGAAATCAATACATTGAGATTCTATATGTACACATTGAAATTCAATCAAAAATTTTTATTGTGGAGACAACACTGATGATTACTTCTTGTAAATAACAGTATAACACTGCATACGATTCCAAAGTGTTATTGTAGAGCGACTTTCACAAATGGGTGGTAGAATAGAAGGATTAAACGCATGACTAAAGTCAAGCAAATGCAACAGGAATTTCCCACCCTTAGATATAATCAATTCTTTAGTCTCAATCAATTA
>BPLS01000172.1:321411-339487 GCA_019656275.1 Rhododendron kiyosumense | reverse complement strand
AGACGATTAGAAGCAGCTAACCTTAAATGTGTAACATAAAGGATTGGTGTTAGATTAAGGAATTAGTTCGTTGTATGGAGTTTCATTATTTATCCTTAGTATGTAAATAGTTAATTAGTTAGGACCTCATTGTAATTGTTATATCTTGCATTGTATATATACCCAGTTTAATGAAAGTTACCCTAATTTTGGGTTTTCCACAAATCGATACTGTCGTCTCTCAACTTTACATGGTATCAGAGCAGAGATCCTAACCCTAACGTGGGATTTCCGTTGCACCTACCCGTGAACAGTGCCGCGTGAACAGTAACCCGTGAACAGTGTCGCGTGAACAGTACGGTGAACAGTGTCGCGTGAACAGTACGGTGAACAGTGTCGCGTGAACAGTAATTGATGAACAGTGTTGCATGAACAGTGCCATCTGCTCTATCAACCAGTTTCAGCCCTATTTGCCACTCAGATTTGAAACCTAGGGTTCACCGACAGTCTTCTGGCCCTATTCGGACCTCCGACCACTACTTTCAGGCGTTGCCTTCCCTCACCGGAGCTCGCTGGAGTTTTCCAGGTCGTTTCACGTTCAGGTCAGGTACTTTCAGGCTTCCGCTGCTGCTATTTGAGTTCGACCGAGTCAGTTTGAGTTGACCCAGTGAGTTTGGGCACCTTTTCTACAATTTTTGGCATTTTTTAGTAGATTGTTACTACTATCTTTGGTTGTTGGTGGTTGATTGTTCGTGGATTGTTGAAGGTTTGGGCCCCAATTGATTGGGTATTGCTTATTTTGAGTTGATTCCCTTGATTGGAGTTGTTTTTGGGAATTGTTATTGTCTGGTACTTGTTCACTACCTTCTGTTGATATGGCGGGTAATCCCAACCATATTCCAACTGGCCCTCTTTCCCGGGAGGAGATACAAGCTCTCAGGTGCCTACTGGTCAGGCTTGATACTCCATCTACTATAGCTCCTATCTCCACTGCTGCTTTCTCTACAGGTATTCCAGCTAATGCATCCTCTTTTCCGTGGATCATAGATTCTGGTGCCACAGATCATATGACAGGTTGTTCTTCATTTTTTGACTCATACTCTACATGTTCTGGTAAGGATAAGATTCGAGTGGCAAATGGATCCCTATCTGGTGTTATTTCAGGGAAAGGTTCCATTCACTGCTCTCCAACCCTTCCCCTTTCTTCAGTTCTTCATGTGCCAAATTTTCCTACTAATCTTCTCTCCGTTAGTAGTCTTACACAATCCTTAAATTGCTCAGTGACTTTTTTTCCTACACATTGTGTCTTTCAGGAACTGGGTACAGGGAAGGTGATTGGCAGTGGTAGATCATGTGATGGCCTTTATTATCTGGAGTCTTCTCCTCGTCCGTCTTCTTCGCCCATGCCAAGTGGTCTGGCTCTGCAAGTAGATACGAGTCCAAGTCTCTCTATGTTACATCAGTGGCACCGTAGATTGGGTCATCCATCTTATGGGATTTTAGAAAAACTTTTTCCTGTCCTAACTAAACATTGTCCTCGGAGTCAGTTTTTTTGTGAAGCCTGTGAGCTTGGAAAATATAAGCGTTCTTTTTATGCACCTATTAACAAAAGAAGTGAGTCCCCGTTTATGATTATTCACACTGATGTCTGGGGGCCCTCTCCTGTTACTTCTCTTAAGGGGTATTGTTGGTTTGTTACTTTTATCGACTGTTATTCTCGTGCTACTTGTGTGTTTTTACTTAAATCAAAGAGTGAAGTTTTTTCTTGTTTTCGATCTTTTCATGCGATGGTGAGTACTCAGTTTGATGCAAAAATTAAAATTCTCCGTAGTGATAATGGCACTGAGTATATTGATAAAGGTTTTAGGGCTTTTCTTGATGAGCATGGTATTCTGTTTCAGACGACTTGTGTTGACACTCCACAACAAAATGGAGTTGCTGAACGCAAGAATCGTCATTTGGCTGAGGTTGCTCGGTCTCTTTTGTTTACCATGAATGTTCCAAAATTCTTATGGGGAGAAGCCATTTTAACTGCCGCTTACCTTATCAATCGTATGCCATCCAGTGTTCTCAACTTCAAGACTCCCATAGAGTGTCTTCCTAGCAGTTATCATGCTATCACTCTTCCCCCAAGTGTTTTTGGTTGTGTGTGCTTTGTCCATGCACCCCACCCCTCCGGAGGTAAGTTGGGTCATAAAGCCCATAAGTGTATTTTTGTTGGGTACTCTCCTACCCAGAAGGGTTACAAGTGTTATGATTCACATTCTAGAAAGTTTTTAGTCTCCATGGATGTCACTTTTTGGGAAAGAGAGTCTTTTTATTCCCTCTCCAAGTCATCTCTTCAGGGGGAGTCTAATCAGGAGGAAGAGATGTTTACTATGTATAACCATGGTGAGGGGGAGCACCTATTTTATAATCATGTTGAGGGAGAGAAAGAAACAGTATCTGCTAAAGAGGCAACACATGGCATGAGCGATGACACTGATGGACTTCCAGCACGGTTGCAAGGTAACTTGAAGACCTATGCTAGACAGAAAGATAGGAAGTCCTCCCATGTGATACCACTTCGTCAATCACCGTTGCCTACTCCAGTTCCAGACTCCTCAACTGACTCATCTGGTAATGATTCTCCTCCTGTTAATGATTCTCCTCTCTCAGCTGACTTATTTAGTAGTGATTCTTCTCTTATTGAACCTCCTGTTATTGATGATCGTCCTATTGCTATTCGAAAAGAGAAAAGATCATGTACTCTACATCCCATCTCCCAATTCGTGTCTTATGATCGTTTATCTCCTTCATATTATGCCTTTGTTTCGTCTCTTTCCTCTATATCTATTCCACAGAATTGGAAGGATGCGCTTGTCATACCCGAATGGAAAAGAGCTATGGTAGAGGAGATGACAGCTTTGAAAAAGAATGGCACTTGGGAGCTAGTACTACTTCCTGGAGGAAAGAAATCAGTGGGATGTAAGTGGATATTTACTGTTAAACAGAATGCAGATGGTACAGTTGACAGATACAAAGCTAGATTGGTCGCCAGAGGGTTCACTCAAACCTACGGTATTGACTATGAGGAGACATTTGCTCCAGTAGCAAAGATGAATTCTGTGCGAGCTCTACTTTCCTGTGCAGCTAACCTGAATTGGCCACTTCAACAGTTTGATGTAAAAAATGCATTCCTCCACGGTGATCTGGATGAGGAAGTGTATATGGATATTCCACCAGGTTTTTCTTCCGCTGCAAGTGAGGGAAAGGTGTGCAAATTAAAGAAGGCACTGTATGGTTTGAAGCAGTCACCTAGGGCTTGGTTTGGCAGATTCTCAAAGGCCATGCTGAGTTTCGGCTACAAACAGAGCAATGCTGACCATACTCTATTCATTAAGAGGAGTGATGGTAAGATTGCTGTCCTTATTGTTTATGTTGATGATATAATAATGACAGGTGACGATGTGAATGAAATTCATAATTTGAAGTCTCGACTTGCCCTAGAATTCGAGATTAAAGACTTGGGAGCGATGAGATACTTCCTTGGAATGGAAGTGGCAAGATCTGATAGAGGTATTTTTATCTCTCAACGAAAATATATTCTTGATCTTTTGGAAAAAACAGGCATGTTGGGTTGTAAACTTGCAGATTCTCCTATTGAGCCAAATCATCACTTGAGTGGAGATATGGGCGAACGTACTGATAAGGAGAGGTATCAGCGACTTGTTGGGCGACTGATATATTTAGCTCACACCCGGCCGGATATTACCTATGCAGTGGGTGTAGTTAGCCAGTTTATGCATGATCCTTGTATTTCACACCTGGATGCAGTTTATCGTATTTTGAGGTATCTCAAATCAGCTCCAGGAAGAGGAATTCTGTTCTCTAATCATGGTCATTTGCGGTTGGAGGCTTTTACTGATGCTGACTGGGCTGGTTCTGTGAATGATAGACGCTCTACCTCTAGCTATTGTACCTTTATTGGAGGGAATTTGGTTACTTGGCGAAGTAAAAAGCAATCGGTGGTTGCTAGATCTAGCGCAGAGGCAGAGTATAGAGCCATGGCTCATGGTGTTTGCGAGCTTTTGTGGCTCCAAACCTTATTACGTGATTTGGGTTTCATTGACAGTGGTCCTATGAAACTCTACTGTGATAATAAGGCTGCTATAAATATTGCTCATAATCCCGTTCAACATGATAGAACGAAGCATATTGAGATTGACAGGCACTTCATCAAGGAGAAACTGAGCGAGGGTTCGATATGTATACCTTTTGTGAGATCTGGAGATCAGTTGGCTGATATATTCACAAAGGGACTTGGCAGCAAGGGTTTCCACCCTATTGCATTCAAGTTGGGCTTGATCGATATCTTCGCACCAACTTGAGGGGGAGTGTTAGATTAATGAATTAGTTCGTTGTATGGAGTTTCATTATTTATCCTTAGTATGTAAATAGTTAATTAGTTAGGACCTCATTGTAATTGTTATATCTTGCATTGTATATATACCCAGTTTAATGAAAGTTACCCTAATTTTGGGTTTTCCACAAATCGATACTGTCGTCTCTCAACTTTACAATTGGGTTCCTTTATCTCCTCTGCCAAATGAACTTGGACCTCTCCATCTTTTCCTAAAGCTGGCAGCACATCGAAAATGATTATATCCAAAAGGTTGGTATCAAAAGGATCTTCCAGTAAGGCCAAGAACCCAGGCTTAAATACAGCCCAGAAACCTACATAAGCAACAGATTGATTGGTTATGCTTATTGTGATGTAAGTGTGTGCACGTGCACGTGTGTGCGTAGGTGCATGTGTATAAATTCATATTCATGTATACTAAATCTCAATTGCGAACTACACATTAGCTTGAACGCTTGCTATCTTAACACACACTGGAGCACACATAGATCATTACAATAGTACTTCAAATACAATTTGAATCGGGCAACGAGAGAAGAATTCAAAACAACTTCGAGAAAAGTGGTCGAAGTGTGAGTGTGATGAAGCGTGCAGAAGGAGCAGTTGATAATTGGCCATCTTTGAATGCAAAATTAGTCCACAATGTGGATAATTTTTACTTCAAATATCAAATTTCCCTAATAGACAAACCATCAGCGGGCATTTTTTTACTGGAATTGGAAGACGTTGAAGATTATGTGCATCACACAATACAGACGCGCGCACATGCATTTATCATGCGAATATTGTGCTTCTATTTTTTACACTGAAAATATAGCAAAACCTTGTATTCGTAAGTTAAGTTACCTTTTGCTAGTTTTGTAACAACAGTTAAACCAATGACACACATAACAATCATCATCCTTTGGAATTTTTGCGAGATGCTTAACCATTACATAACCTTCTTTCAATTTTGGACCATGTTCAGCTCTGGTAGTGCTGGAGGTCTCCCTTCCGTGGCCATGGTCTCCAAAGCACCGAGTCCACCGATCCCTCGTCATCCTCGGTTCTCTATTGTGCAAAATAAGGATGCTTTGCAGTGCACCTTTTGTAATGGTACTAGACATACGGCCGATACTCGTTTCAAGAAAAATGGTAACCCTGATTGGTATTTGGAACACCGTAGGCAGCTCAAGGGTGAATGTACTACTCGCCGACCTGGCGTCGCTGCTGTTGCAGCTACTGGCATAATGCCCTCTGCTGGCTCGAGCCACAAGTCTACTGTGTTTCATTGCAATTCCTCCGACCAGAGCATATCTTCTATTTATCAGCCCTCTCTCGAAGATTCCAATTCAAATGCTAGTAATCTGGGCAAGGCTCTAATTTCATCCAATGACCGCGACACAGGTTGGATAATTGATTCGGGCGCCACTGATCACATGACTTACGATAAATCCTTATTTCAATATGCTTCCTTCCCTCGCAAAGACCGTGTTATTACTGCCAATGGTGATACTGTTCATGTGACAGGGGCTGGTTCTATTGCTCTCACTCCATCGTTATCCTTGCACCATACCTTACTCATTCCCACTTTGTCCAACAATTTATTATCTGTGAGCCAAGTTACTGAACAATTGGATTGTATTGTATTAATGTTTCCTATGTTTTGCTTGCTTCAGGATATCCAAACATGGGAGATCATTGGGAGTGGTACTAAGAGAGGGGGATTTTATTATGTGGATGATGTTGTAGCCAATCGAGTTCTTCAGGTGCGAGGGACACTGGATGATAAGTGCAAGAAAGTCTGGTTGTGGCATCGTCGTCTTGCGCATGCTTCTTTTAGTTATTTGCGTTGTTTGCTTCCGTCCTTATTTCAGGATGTTAAAGACTCTGAGTTCAAATGCAATATTTGTATTCTAGCTAAGAGTCATCGTGTTCCTTATCCTTTGAGTTTTAATAAAAGCACTATTCCGTTTGGATTAATTCATTATGAAGTGTGGGGTCTTTCCCCTGTGACTACACCAACAAGAATTAGATGGTTTGTTACCTTTGTGGATGACTGTACTCGCATGAATTGGTTGTATGTGATGAAACAGAAGAGTGACGTTGGCCCTATTTTTCGAGTTTTTCATCAAATGATCAAAACCCAATTTTCTCTTGCTATCAAGGTTCTTCGCTCTGATAATGGTGGAGAGTATATTAATTCTGCACTCTCCCAGTTCCTTCAAGACCATGGTATGATACATGAAACTTTGTGTACTGACACTCCTGCACAGAATGGTGTTGCAAAGCGTAAGAATCGCCATATTCTTGAGGTTGCAAGAGCTCTTCTCCTTGGTGCTTCGGTACCTAAGCGTTATTGGGCTGATGCTGTCCAATATGCTATCTATCTGATGAACAGACGGCCCTTTCGAGTTCTTGATTTTCACACTCCTATAGAAGTCTTGGCATCTCATGTGCCCCTAACAACCCACTTAAATTTGTCTATGCGCATATTTGGTTGTGTGGCCTATGTTCATATTCACAAGAATCAACGAAGCAAATTGGATCCATGTGCTATTCGGTGTGTATTTCTGGGATTTTCTCCTACACAAAAAGGATACCGGTGCTATCATCCTCCTACTCGACGCTCTTATTTTTCTATGGATGTGACATTCTCAGAGTCGGAAATGTATTTTGCTTCTCCCATGTCCAATCATGTCCTTTAGGGGGAGACGAATGCTGAGATTGAAGGAGAAATTGAAGGACCTGATTGGTTTGAAGTTGTTCTGGAAGATGCACCTATTGAAATGGGCCCTGGTTCAAGTCCTATAGGCTCTGGCTCAAGTCCTATAGGTTCTGGCTCAAGTCCCATAAGCTTTAGCTCTGCTGAAGATGTGTCTGATGCACTTGACTCATGCTCTTGTCCTTCTGTTACACCTCAGTATGTGATGGCTGACTCAGTATGTGATTCCCCCTCTTGTGACTCTATAGTACCTGCCCATGCTCCTGTTGATATTCCTGAGGTAAGTAATTTGGACATTAATATTTCTTCTAATCCTAAAGCAATTGAAAAATCTTCTTTATCAGTTGCCTCTTAGATTGAATCGCGGTCATCCGCCTGACAGTTTTTCTCCAGAAGGAAAGGCAAGGTACTCAATTGCTCATTATGTGTCCTCACATAGATTGTCACCGCAATATCAAGTATTTGTGAATCAGATGGCTGCAGTTCAAATTCCTAGCAGAGTTGAAGAGGCTTTGAAGGATCCAAAATGGATAGAGGCTATGAATGAAGAAATGAAGGCACTACAAAGGAGCAAGACTTGGGACATCGTTTCATTACCGAAAGGCAAGAAATCGGTGGGATGTAGGTGGGTCTTTACCATTAAACATAACACTGATGGAACGATTGATAGGTCCAAGGCAAGGTTGGTAGCAAGAGGATATACGCAAACATACGGTGTGGATTATCAAGAGACTTTTGCACCAGTGGCAAAAATGAATACTGTTCGAGTTTTATTGTCCTTAGCAGCCAATTTTGATTGGCCTTTGAAGCAGTTTGAGGAGAAAAATGCATTTTTGCACGGAGATTTGAAGGAAGAGGTATACATGGACTTTCCACCAAGATGTGGAATGGTCAATGAATCAGGGAATGTGTGCAGGTTGCGGAAGGCTCTCTATGGTCTAAAGCAATCACCTCGAGCGTGGTTTGGGAGGTTTACACAAGCCATGAAGAGATATGGTTATCATCAAGGAAATTCTGATCATACCTTGTTTATAAAACGAAAGGATGGTAAGGTTACTTTGTTGGTCATTTATGTTGATGATATGATTGTCATAGGTGATGATACTGATGAAATTCAAAAACTGCAATGTTATTTAGCATCTGAGTTTGATATGAAAGACTTGGGAGGTTTGAAATATTTCTTAGGAGTTGAAGTTGCTCACTCTAGTGGGGGCATTTATTTGTCACAACGAAAATATGTGTTGGATTTGCTGACTGAAACTGGAATGTTGGGCTATAAACCTGCAAGTACTCCTATTGTGCAAAATCATCATCTGGGGATATATCCTGATCAAGCTCCAACTAATCGAGAGAGAAATCAGAGGTTAGTTGGAAAATTGATTTATCTATCCCTCACCCGACCTGATATTGCGTATGCAGTGAGTGTTGTTAGTCAATTCATGCACTCTCCAAGTGAGGATCATATGGAGGCCGTAATGCGTATTCTGAGTTCCTTGAAGTCTGCTCCTGGGAGAGGTCTATTGTTCAAGAAACATGGGCATTTAAGGGTTGAGGGATACACAAATGTAGATTGGGCAGGCAACATAACTGATAGATGTTCTACTTCAGGTTACTTCACGTTTGTGGGTGGTAACTTGGTTACTTGGCGTAGTAAGAAACAAAACGTGGTCTCACGGTCAGCTGCTGAAGCTGAGTATCGAGGTATGGCTCTAGGAATTTGTGAGCTTCTTTGGCTACGTTTGTTGCTTACCGAGATAGGCATTGAGGTAAGAAGTTCTATGCAACTCTATAGTGATATTCAAGCTGCTCGGGAGATAGCAAACAATCCGGTTCAGCATGATCGTACCAAGCACGTGGAGGTTGATCGACACTTTATCAAGGAGAAATAGGATGAGGGTCTGGTGGCTATTCCATTCGTAAGATCAGAAGAGCAACTTGCGGATATATTGACACATGCGGTATCCGGGAAAGTATTTTGGGATTCACTTGACAAGTTGGGTATAGGAGATATCTATGCACCAACTTGAGGGGGAGTGTTGGCGTGAATCGTGTATATATTATTCTTTTCCTTACTTAGTTATTTGTACTACGTGTATTCCTTATATAGCTTTGTGTACTACATGTACTAGTGTAGTGCAGTACATCTTGTAATCCTATATAATGCCTCTTCTGAAGGTTTAGATATATACAGAAAATTTAGCCTATTCGATTTATTGCTTTTATCTCTTAATTATTAGGGTAAAAAACAGAATTGGACATAACATATTCAAAAAATGGAATGACATATGACCATCTCTTGACATGGTTTTGCAACAGCCAAACCTAATTAGTACAATTCTAAGAGGTTGGATGTGATTATATAAACCACACAACTTGTGGTGGTAAGTTCTAATACTGCACTAGCACAAGGTTTGGTTTAGTTTGGTTGCAATCTGGTAAGTTTCATAATACTGAGAAATTTGGGATTACACAATAATAAAGCTGAGGAATTTGGGATTACAGAAGCTTTCTACCTTTCTATCTATGCTATACTCGTGTCCTTGCTGCCGAACGATGGACAAGCCTTTGAAGAGGGCAAAAAGAAATGGTAATGGTACCCTTATTGGTACGGGGCTTCTGGCCCAGCAATTTGGGCTTTCATAAGTTTCAAAATAATAAAGGCTTCACCACTTAATGATTCGTAATATGCATTGATAGACCTTCCTTTTGCAGTGATAAAACCAAGCACTGTGATTATGGTTATTCACACTGCTGAGAAATCTGCCATAAACATGTGAAGCTAGTGTTTAAAGAACGGATAATCACTCTGCACTTTCCAATTCATGGGCTATATAACAAACAGAAGATTCCTGGACCTACAGCATCCAGGAAAATAGCTTACGAAATATGCACTGCTTACATACAAGAAGACTTCCACGCGAGTATTCGACAAAAAATGCACAATTCTGTTTGTACTTTCTTGTGTTTTCTGCACAACCTTAGGTTCCTCGAAATTTTCACCCCAAAAAGGGCAAGTGATAATCAAGCATTAAACCTTCTCATCACTATTAGCTATGTTCTCTTGTACAAGAAGCAAGTTCAATATTGAAGTCAAAAGAGCCAAAAACACCAACTACATTGCAAGCCGAAAGTTCAACTTCCCTAAGTCTGGCATTTTGGTTACCAATTACCAGCTTAGGGCCCAACTACAGTACTCCTAAACTTCCAAAATCGGCCGATACTCTCCCATGAATCTGGATATTTATCTCAGTCCCAATTCTAGGATGATAACTTTGAATAAATACAAAGAGTCAATCACTCTATTTTAAGCCAATCTGAACCGCATATTTGATGATAATCTCTAGTTATATGAATCTCCAAACATAATCCGGCAATACAGGGTAATGGAAAACTGAGCCATGTATTTTTGGGGTAAAAGATCAACTAGAGGCCACACAATGAGCCCTCCTTGGAAAAGGCAATAAATACTAAACACTATCACTAACATAATAGAGAAGCTTTTTTTTTTTGTGGAAGTCATAATATAGAAGCTTAGAAAACCATCTTCATTTGGGCAATTAACACAAGTCTCTATATAGTATAACGAAAGGTATAAGGGAATCAAAGTGCAAAGCCCACGTAAAAAGCAAAAATGAGAAACAACTATATATACCAACCACATACAAGCATTTTGGTCAACTAGAACATTTTTCACAGAACAAAATAACAGCTTGTGGAGAGGCTCTTGGCAAACACAGCAGTTTTTCCTTGTCAGCAAACATGACAAACAGCTCTAAATACCAAACACAGAATAGGCATTTTGGTGAACCATAGCAATTTTCACAAGATCAAAATAACAACTAGGGGAGACGCTCTTGGATAAGAATGGATATCATCAGAAAATTCCTTCCATGTCTCCGACGTGAACAGGTTTTCCTCGTCAGGATTCCGGTTAGTTTCAATAACTAGCTTTTCTAAAATGCAGGCCTTTCTCAGCAGGAAATGCACGAGTTTAACAGCACACGACTCGATTTTGAAGCTGCGTATTCTGATAGTCTTGAGGTGGCTCCTAAGACAGTAGAACGATGACTGCTGAAAATCCCAGAAGTTTTCTCCATCAATCTCAAAATGCATCAGCCACCGGTCATCGCGCTTAAAGTCCAGCAAACAATTTATGTCAAATGCAATTCACAAAACGAGAAAAATCACAAAGTGAGAATAACGAAGAATGGAGCGGGTGAACCTACATGATAAAAGGGGTTAGTGCCTGGCATTATGTGTATATCAAGCATCGCCAGATCGGGGGAATTCCTCAGTAAGCTAGCAATCCCAGGGAAGTGCCACTCGGTCAGCATCGTCTCAAGAACTAAACGCCTCCAATTCATTGATGGACAAGAACTTTTGGTCAACTCCCATATTGTGAAAACCTAACAATATTGGAAATGATAACATGAAAGAATGCCGATTAATTACAGAACTTAGTAAATAGTCTAAACCAACACAGCTCCCAAAGAGTGACCAAGTGAACATCAAATCCAAAGATGGTTCTCAACCAAACATTTACAGCAAACAGTAAATTAGGCTACAAAAGATTACAAATCAGTGATGACGAATGCTAACTCCATGTGGATCATCCGTGTGATCTCCAAAAAAGGTGCACCATGTGCGAGGCCTGTGAGGTGACACATGGGCCAATAAGAGGCACTTGGCCCGCCCTTCCTTTAAAAATGAGCCCTGTTGAAAAAGGCAAGCCACATAGAGAGTAGTGCTGGCAAACAAATATGCCCTTACAACAAATTTACAATCTTCAATCAATTAAGTTTTCTCACCTTTCATAGAGTTAAAAACTTAAAATCTTCTAAGTTTTAGTTATGAAGTGAGGCACCTTACGGTCCTTTATTGACAAGCAGATGCTCAGAAGCTTCAATACAACAACGAACAGAGATGCCATAGAATTCAGGTGTTCAAAGATTCCTATTGGCCAAGATACAATCAATATGAAAAGAACTGTCATGTCACAGTTAATGCTTTAACTTTGTTTTGACTTCACAAAACAGACAATTCAAAAGAAAAGAATCACCAAGTTCTTGAAGAAAAACAAGAGCATATAAACATAAACTTCACAAAGGAGAGACAACCGTACCAGTACAGATCTAGTAAACAGTGTAACGGCATCATGTAACTGCTCAAAAAGCAATTTGACCTCACGATATTCACCACGAGCACAATTAAAATAATTATTGTCGAACTCAAGAGCAGCATCAACTACCGATGACAAATTATACAGATCCATGCGCTCTATCCCTGTGATATTTAGCGACGTCACATATGGGCAAGAAACTTCTAGCCTTGAACTGCATTTCCAGTTGAGCTCAATCACCACATTCTTTAGATTTCGAGATGTGAAATCCAGCCTATGGAATCCGTAGCACTCGAATAAGAACAAACTCTCGAGCACTGGACAACCAGATATCAATTCAATCATTGTCTTGTCACTTATCAGCATATCCTTAAAAGACAAAGATTTGAGTGACCGGAACTGAATGTATGACACATTATACAGATCCGTGCGCTCTATCCCTGTGATATTTAGCGATGTCACATATGGGCAAGAAACTTCTAGCCTTGAACTGCGTTTCCAATTGAGCTCAATCACCACATTCTTTAGATTTCGAGATGTGAAATCCAGCCTTTGGAATCCGTACCACTCGAATAAGAACAAACTCTCGAGCTCTGGACAAACAGATATCAATTCAATCGTTGTCTTGTCACTTATCAGCATATCCTTAAGAGACAAAGATTTGAGTGACCGGAACTGAATGTGCTCTCGTGGTTCCACACAAGATGAGAAATCCAGCTTATGGAATCCGAAGCACCTGTATAAGAACAAACTCTCGAGCGCGGGACAACCACATGTTATTTCAATCATTATCTTGTCACTTATCAGCGCATCCTCAAGAGACAAAAATTTGAGTGACTGCAACCGAATGTGCTCTCGTGGTTCCACAAGACAATGGACTAATTTCAGCTCTGTAAGAATATCACTAGTGAGCACAGCGTTGGGCAACTTACGGTATCCTTCGGGGCCAGCGTAACCACATGCCTTGAAGTCAAGGTCAAGAACCTTAACTTTCTTTCTCATGGCAAAATGAATCAATGTATCAATCTCATTAGCAAGCTCAAATTGGCTAGTTGTTAACCGTAAGTTGAGCTGAACCTTCAGACGGAATCTATGAATATCAGAGCACTCATGGAGAATGAGTACATGACGAATAAGGTTAATCAACCTCTCTTCATTTACTCGACGGTCTTCGTAAGAGAAGCCACCGCTGCATTTGTGATATGAGCACTGATCAAAGTCAAGGTTGTGAATGGAAGTCCAGAGGTTTCCAAATCTCCGAATCAGGACCGTCTTCACAGCATCTTTTGTTGGTAAAAATGAGAGGATGTGGGCCAGTAGTTCATCCGGCAAGCTGCTAATCCTATCAATTTGCTCATCATCTAGGGCAACTTTTTGCCTCTTACAAATGCTTGTGCCGGCATCACCATTACTCATCTTCTTCGCATGGGGTGTAAAATAAGCTGATGATACAGGAAAAATAATGAAACCCTGCAAAAACTACAAAGCAGAAAGTGTAAAAAAATATCCTGCGAATTTGCGTAGAAACCCAACAAAAACCCACAAGGTGAAAAAGTGATATCTAGCAACCCATTTAATCAAAAGTAGAGACTTAACGATGAAATGCACGGAAACAGTGAGCAGGGGTGGAGCTATCGAGAAGGGGTGGGCGGAGCTATCAAGAGGGGGAGTGACACTTACAAGGAAAAGCTAAGAATTAACACAATATAGACACATTTGGATGTCGTAATGCATGTTTTAAAAGTTTAAAGAGGGTCAACATTGTCATTGATACTTCATAGTTGCTTCTCGAATATTCTTTTCTATAGTTCTTTGTAAATTACTGCATAGTATAATCTCTTTAGTCAAATAAAAAGTGTGGGAGATGACATACGAGTCGAATATACTATGCCAGAAATGGTTAGTTTGCCACAAATGTCTTTGAGACTAATATCTAGGTCGTCACAAAAAATGTTAATAATTTTCTATGGCTCCAAACTAGCTTAGTTTTTACCGTTGTTCCTCAAAAGTATTAACGAAAAGTGGGGGCAAAGGTGAATAGGGGGTGGGGTGCCCCTCGGTTCCCATAAAAAAAAACAAAAAATCTTTTTACGATATTGAAGGTCGATTTGGTACTTAATTATAGGACTCGAATAAATTATTTTTTTTTATAAAAATAATAAAAAATTGAGATTAAAAAAATAAACGGTTTGGTTCATATAAATAATTTCTCAATGACTTTCATTGAAGACTATAAGATATTGGAACTAAGCCTTTATTCTTTGTAACCAAAAAAAAAAAACTCAAGACAAAGTCTGATTTTATGATGTCATTTTCCTTCATTTTTTCCCCCGAATATAATGCAACAACTGTTAGTGAACTCTCATCGAAAAGTTTTTTTTGATAATTCGAGTGTCAGTTTTTGCGTACCACCGGAAAGTGTTACCCCCGTAACCAAATTCTGACTCCTACGCTAGTGGAGAGTGAACATAGATTTGACCAAAGCTGATTATTTTTTCATTTGGAGTGAGAATTTTTTTTTTTGGTCATTTGTTAATCCTAATAGCTAATCTACTCTATCCTAGGGGAATGGGAGAGGGGGTGTCAATAATTCGTTACGAGAATCGAACTCTACCCATGTGCATGAGAGTATAAGGGAGGCATCAAGTGCACTCCACTCCACTTGTGGTGAGAGAATCTCAAAGGTAGTGTTTTTATCAATAGCGCTACCGACATAGATTCCGTGCACAAATTAGTCAGTGCACAAATCATCGTGTGGGGTCCACTTTAGGTCTCATACAAACAATCAAAGCTGTTCATTAAATGTAGCTAAATGCTAAACTGCGAAGACCCTTCATCACCGAGACGTGCATGAAAAATCATAAAGAACTTATTCCCTAATCCTGCTTGATATCCACACAGATATCAATGTGGGGCCCACTATGGGATTCCATACAAATAATTTGAGCCGTGCATTAAATGAAAAACATTTTTTCAAGTGTCTTTGCAAAAAATCAGCTCAATTTCATACTTATAGGGATTCGATCGATTCATCTAAACTTTTAATTCGGATTTTAGGATAATAAAAATTAGATGATTGGATTGAGTATTTATAGATATCAAATTGAGCTGATTTTACACGAAAACCCTTTAAAAAAAATATTTTATATTTAATGAATAACTCAAAATATTTGTGTAAAATTTATAGTGAATCTCACATAATAATCTATGCATGATACGTGTTTGAAAAGTCTCTGTTAACAGACTTTCGGCTTCTTTTATCCGATGGAATTGTTTATGAGTTCCTGCTATATATTCAATCAGGACTCAGCTGTCCATGGGTTGATGCGACTAGTGTATATTTTCCGTATAGAATTGATAGGGCAATTTTCGTTAGAAGAGATTTGAGAGCGGTAAGCGACAGTGATTGAATCAATTGTCCATCAGGAATGATCCTTCAGCCTGTGGTGGCGGGAACAAGTTTAAATTGGTTGCGGGTTTAGCTCAAATTGGTTGGGGGTCTTGTTTGGCCACTCCACCACGTTCATGAGTATGACTGATGGCTCCGGCTCCGGCTCCAGCGCCTGGCTTTACATGGCTTTTCTTAATTTTTATTTTTGTTGTATTTTATTTTGTTGTACTTTATTTTTGTATTAATATATAACCGGGTTAATTTTGTTGGTCAAAAATAATTGTCGTTAAGGATTTTAAAGCCACGCATGTACCATGCTCAATGAAAGATACCCTTCTCCAATTTTACTCAAATACTATATAGAAGTCAAACTATGATTATGCACAACTAGATATTCATTATTTTGAAAGAGTAGTTTTAGCATAAAAATCCACGCAAAAGTTCGAATGGAAATTCGACTTGTTAACTAATTCATTAATTATACCAAAACGATTTACACGGATGATTGATTAATAAAAAAGATACATTCTGCACTCGCACGCAACGTTTTTTCATACAAAATAAAATTTCCGAGATCTTAACTAGCGGAACAAATTGCGCCGGCAATTGGTCATTTGACAAACAGAGCATATCATTAATTTGATTATTTTGGAGTACTAATAAAGAACTTAATTATTTTACTATTAAATTAATACGATATGACATCTGAAAATTTTGGAAACAAATAAAGGGAGAGAGAAATTTATTCACGGCTTCGCATGATCTCGGTGTACGTTTCGGTTTTGGACGGTCCAGATTTAAATGAAACTTTTTTGGGGAAGAGTTTCACTTTTCTTTGAAAAAAGTTTCATTAACATTCAAACCATTCAAAACATTTTTGAATGGCCACAATTAGCGTCGTAAACGACAATTCACAATGGAGCCGTGAAAAAGATTTTCTCCTGAGGAAACTGCCAAACTTTAAAATTTTCCATTGTTTTGTGTGTTTTATTCGCTTTTTTTGAATTTTTATTAGATTTGCATTATTTTTTTGAACTAAATATTTGTCTCGACGAGAAGAGTCTTGAAAGTAAAAAATATGACCAAAAGCAGAAAAAAATTCACTCGAGACGAAAAAAAAGTATTAACAAATAACTGTCTTTTTTGTCTAAAATGTTGTCTTATATAAATTTTTTCTAACATTGGTCTATGTTTTTATACTTTTCCGATTCGCCTCATCGAGTCAAACAATTAACCATAAAATTATAACAAAAAACTAAACACAATGTTACGAAAAATAATACAAAAATAAGTTCTAGACAAATAAATTTACAAGAACGCAGCCTAAAGAATTGAATTATTGAATACGATATGACATCTGAATTATTGAATACTACTGTATATCACATCTGAAAATTTTGGAAACAAATAAATGGAACTGCCAAACAGTCCCCAAAGTCTTCCCTTCTCGCGGTTTGACCGGAGACCCAGAACGCTCGTATCCTGCTCTTCTAAAAGTGTCGGCCGGTCTAACCATATGGTGTTGAAACAAGCCGCTCGATATCTCTCTTTCTCTCTCTCTCTCTCTCTCTCTCTCTCTCAGACACACAAACTTGCAGTTGACACTGCTACCACACAGCTTTACTCTTCAAAACCCTAGTCGTTCAATTCAAGCCATCGAAAATAAAAAATAAGAAAAAAATCTTGAACTCTGGGTGGTGCGAGATTGGAATGTTGATTTGAAGGAAAATGAGGCGGAGACCATCGGAATTTCGGCGGCCAGTGCGGCGGAGGTACTCGAACGTGTTTTGGTTGACGCTTTGTGGACTGGCGGTTTTGTTGCTCATTGTCCTATTGAGCAGAGAGAGCCTGCCGGAATCGGGATCGGCGTTGATCAAGGTAATGATCTGTTTCTTCTTGTTTCTTTCCAGTTCAATTTTTGCTCTCTGTTTGGTTGCCGAGAAAATGCAGGAAATTGCTTATCAAAAAAAAAATTGCAGGAAATGAAAATATGTTTGTCACCCTCCATTCAATCAAAACTAGCATGAGCCCGCGCCAAATAATTAAAAATAATGAAAAAAAAATAAAATTTCAAGGATGTATGTTTTTACCGGATATATGTAAATCGAGATAGAAAGATAAAAAGATTTGATTGATCCCTAAGTTATCTAATTGTTGGGCAAAATTGGATTTTATAAAAAGTTCCAAGTGTATTTTCAATTGTTCGGTTAGGCCACTAGTCACATTCAAGGGTTTCTCTCGGAAACAACCGTGTAATACTAAAACGTATAGATTAGGTGTAGGCTAAGTAAGGATGGTAGAAATATTGAGAGAGAATGGAAATGTCAAACGTGATCCAAAGTTCTGTGATTCCTGCATGTGCAATGACTTAGACCCACATCACCAATATAACTAGTTATATGATCGTCACCCACCCCTTGATTGACTGGAAAAGCCATGTTGAAGCCTACTTCATTTATGATATAATGTTTATTGGGTGAC
>BPLS01000172.1:306511-319667 GCA_019656275.1 Rhododendron kiyosumense | reverse complement strand
AAAGAAGAGAGGGTTTGGATGGAATAATCGATAGTTTGGTGGTGGACATGAACACGGTTATTGAGGAAGGGGGCAACCCAGAACATATTATGCAATGACTTCACCAAGCCCAGATTGATAGGCAGCTCCTTGATGATACAATTCCATAGCATCAGGAGCCAATATCTTGAGGCTGAGAAAAGAAGAGAGGGTTTGGATGGAATAATCGATAGTTTGGTGGTGGACATGAGCACAGTTATTGAGGAAGGGGGCAACCCAGAACATATTGTGCAACAACTTCACCAAGCCCAGATTGATAGGCAGCTCCTTGATGATACAATTTCATTTTTACGCCGCAATGACGAAGAGGAACTATTGTTGATCAAGGAAACCGTCCGTCAATTCCCCTACCACAACAAAACCTTTGTCATGACTGGTCCGCTAAATGTGCACACCCTAGCAAGGGCCTATGAGTGGGTGGCTGCACCCACCCCAATCTGATACTGGATCGGGAAAAGCAGCGGTAGAGATGTGGCTGTAGTGATCCGATTCATGTGAAGAGGTCAACAAAAGATCCGGAGCACACAGATCACAACGAAACAAAGTGCAATTATGGCACAAACAAAGGGAAAAATGCAGACAAATTTGTTGGAAATTGTCCCACATCGATTAATTATCGCCTCCAAAATTATTATATGAGCCGAGGCGGCCTCTCCATTCATTGCCAATTGGTTTTGAGTTGGATGCTTCAATGTGGTATCAGAATTAGGTTTTCGTAGGCTTTTTCCCTTTGTTTGTGCCATAGTTGCACTTTGTTTCATGGTGATCCATGTGTTCCGGATCCTTTGTTGACGTCTCCACGTGCGAGTCGGGAATTGCACGTGAGGGGGAGTGTTGAAAATTATCCCACATCGGTTAATTATCTCCTCCAAAACTACTATATGAGCCTTAGCGACCTCTCCATTCATTGCCAATTGGTTTTGAGTTGGATGTTTTAACAATCTTTAATAACGACTCAATGCAGACTCTGTTTAGTTTGGTTAGAGCTACTTGTTTGGATGGTGGAGTTCCTAGTATGTTTGATCCATCTGGATCTGGTGATTGACAGCTCTTCTTGGCTTCTCATCTTCAGGAATGCATTTCCTGGGACTTTATCCCGACACTGGTGAAAAGATTGTGCTATTTTGATCTGTTAGCATTCCAAAAGAATTTATTCAGGTTCTGATTATGCATGTATGATGGACCAAGAGAATGATAGCCCATCCTGAACTGTGTTTACTATGCTTGGTACCATGCATTGACCAGTTTTGTTGCTAAATTAGCAAGCTCATTGTCTGAAAATGCTCTTTCTTTCTCATCTTTCCTCTTTGTTAACCTTGTATTGTGGATCTCTTTATCATTTTGCTCATCTTGCGTCATTGTAATGCTGGGGAGATGTTCATTTGCAAAATCATATGGTGTTAGTAAGGTTAGACAAGGTTCTTGATGAATCAATGACAGATGAATAACTAAAACAAGTAAAATAGGAATGGGGTGACTGCTGAAGTTAAAAGTGTTAAGCGGACGGGTAGAATTGTGTAGTTGGTTGTTTACATTGAATGTCATTGTTTTGGTTTTTGTGTGACTATAAACGCTGGTGGAATGAGTTGTCTAATAGGTCAAATGTAATACATGGTCAAAATAGACATATTGATGTAGCAGTGTTTGGGATAAGATTACCTCGGGACTTCTGCTGTCCTGTAGTGGCGTGAAATGATTGTTTAGGATTGGGGATAGTTCTTAGGTTCGTATCTCATGTTTTCCATTTGTGAACTTTTCTATTTTGCAGTCATCAAATACAAATAAAATATAAATAACCTTGTGTTCTTTGCTTTTCTACGTATTAACCTATTATGTGCAAATTCTTAATTTGGTAATAGTATTGTTTTCCACAGAGATCTTATAGGCATGACAGAATTAGGGAAGGTCTTAATGTTACAGAAGAAATGTTAAGCCCGGACTCAGTTGCAAGGCAACTCAGTGAACAAATATCTCTTGCGAAGGCATTCGTTGTGATTGCAAAGGAAAGCAACAACCTCCAATTTGCGTGGGAATTAAGCGCCCAGATCCGTAACTCACAAATCCTTCTTTCAAATGCTGCACTGAGGCGTACTCCTTTGACAACGACAGAAGCAGAAACAGCAATCCGTGACATGGCACTTCTTCTTTTCCAAGCCCAGCATCTCCATTACGACAGCTCAACCATGATCATGAGACTTAAAGCCAGAATCCAGGGTCTTGAAGAACAGATGAACTCTGTAAGCGAGAAGAGTTCAAAGTATGGACAAATAGCTGCTGAGGAAATCCCCAAGAGTTTATACTGCCTTGGTATTAGCTTAACTACCGAATGGTTCAGGAACTCAAATATACAGCAGGAACATAAAGAGAAAAAGCAAATAGCCACGAAACTGAGTGATAACAATCTTTATCATTTCTGTGTCTTCTCTGACAACATTCTTGCAACTTCAGTAGTGGTCAATTCGACTTCTTTAAATTCCAAAAACCCGGATATGGTTGTCTTCCACCTTGTGACTGATGAAGTGAACTATGCTGCAATGAAGGCCTGGTTCTCCTTAAACAGTTTCAATGGAGTAACTGTGGATGTCCAAAAGTTTGAAGATTTTACTTGGTTAAATGCTTCTTATGTTCCTGTTCTTAAGCAGCTCCAGGACTCAGACACTCAGAACTACTATTTCTCCGGCAACAACGACAACGGAAAGACTCCAATTAAATTCCGAAACCCTAAATATCTATCCATGCTTAATCACCTGAGATTTTATATCCCAGAGGTGTTTCCTGCACTGAGGAAGGTGGTATTTCTTGACGATGATGTGGTAGTTCAGAAGGATTTGTCAGCTTTATTCTCTAAAGATTTGAATGGTAACGTTAACGGGGCGGTTGAAACTTGCATGGAGACATTTCATAGATATCACAAGTACTTGAATTATTCCCACCCTCTTATTCGCGCACATTTTGATCCAGATGCGTGCGGATGGGCTTTTGGGATGAATGTCTTCGACTTGGTTGAGTGGAGGACGAGGAATGTGACTGGGATCTATCACTACTGGCAGGAGAAAAACGTTGACCGCACTCTGTGGAAACTCGGTACACTGCCACCTGGACTGTTGACTTTCTATGGGTTAACCGAGCCCCTGGATCCCATGTGGCATGTATTGGGGTTGGGCTATACAAATGTTGATCAACAATTGATAGCGAAGGGAGCAGTGCTTCACTATAATGGGAACTCAAAGCCATGGTTGAAGATCGGAATAGAAAAGTATAAGCCGCTTTGGGACAAATACATCGATTATGGTCATCCTCTATTGCAACAATGCAATGTTCATTGACATCGCACGGTATTCTATCTCGTCCTCAACCTATTCCTATCCGGTGTGGCAAAGGAGGGAAATTTGTACTCGGGATTTCTTGTAGAATTTTCGGAGATCAAGCAAGGTTAGTCCCTGGCTGTAACAGAGTTAAGAGCCTGTCATGTCATTCCTCATGTCATCATCATACAAAAAAGGATCCACCACAATCTCACATTTGATGATCCAATTTGTTCATTCTGTACTAGTTCTTAGCAATTCCTATATTATGTTGATTGGACGTCGTTAATCATGTTAATCATGTAACTCTGGCGATATCTAATTAGCATGAGTTTTTTGCATGGATGAACACCTCGGACCATTGAATGGGACCTTGGTGGGTTCCATCTCGTATTAGATGTAAACCCATTACATGTGAAGATCTTGATGTGATGTAATGTGGGTATTTAATTTACAGTTGGCTGTTGTAGTCTAAGGTTCTCTCTCTCTCTCTCTCTCTCTCTCTCTCTCTCTCTCAGAGTCTTCCTTTCCCGGCAGTAGTTCTTTTGTCGTGGTCATCAAGTTGAGCTGTACATTTACTAGCATCTGGTGTAGTTTCTTTTATGTTTAGTATAATTGCGGGTGACCGGCGTTTCGATCACTGGCAACGGCGTTTATAGTTTTAAATTTACTTGTGATGGTGAGAGCTGGCACTCATTAGCAATCCTGGAACCTGGTATTACTAGTGTGAGATAATAACTTTAATATATACATTACGGAAATGATAATACCAAAATCATTTTTGTTAGTGCCAAAGTGTAGCGTATAAGAGCCTTGCAGCTTTCACAAGGTACGAGTTTTTTATGGACTACAATTTTGGCATTAATAAAAACAGTTTTAGCATTAGCAATTATCGTAGGTTTTTACAATTATAAATATTTTAGGTTTAGTTGATAACAATTATATTAACCGTGCATCGTTTGGTAGTAATATTCTTTTTAATATCTATGTTTAACTGTACAAACTAAAAAAAAATTAAATGACAATATCCAAATAACACGAAAAGACCAATTTAAAATGGAGTTCAGATTAACAATACAATACAAGCAAAAAAAAAAACAAGCAGCAAGAACTCATTAAATTCACGAGAGATTATTTAACAAAATATGTATCAAAATCATAAGGACTAGAGAACATCACAAAAGTAAAAGATAAAATATGTTCAAAGTATAAAGTGACAAAAAAAAAAAAAAAACGAAACGATCGATGATGCTGTAGGGATAATGTTAGCCGAACCCTCTACTTTTATGTTGAATCAGATTAGCGATGATGTTGTAGGGGTTAAATACCCCATGACTTATTCTTCTTAGTTTCGTTTTAATATATCTTCAGTTCCAAAAAATAGTAGAAAATGTTATATAAACAATTTGTTTTTTTGTTTTTTGCTTTGACTATCGTGGGTCAACAAAGTCTTCTTGCTACGATTATCTCTCCATAAAACATATTTACGTACAAGCAATCACCGTTACCGTCATAATCACATGTGACATCAATAACCGCGTACCGTATCATTCAAAGAGCTTTTACTTTTTTGTAGAATTAAACTCGTACTGTAGAATAAAGCAAATTTTTTCCTGTAATGAAATATATTGTATGTGCCATGATCTTCAAGACATATTAAACTAACTAACTATGTTTTTAGATGCATTTATTAACCCAAACAAATCTCTGCAGTTCCAGTCGAATGGCGTTTAGCTGGCATGGAGAATAATCGAACTCTATCTCTATGTTTCCGAGTGTTCTCATACAAAGCAACCGGATCCCATGATATAGCATAAATAAACATTAAGGTCTTACAAATATTATACGTCTCTCTCTCTCTCTCTCTCTCTCTCTCTCTCTCTCTCTCTCTCTCTCTCTCTCTCTCTCTCTCTCATTTTGGACCCATTTTAGAGTTCCGCACAAATTATCGAAGCCGTTTAATTTGTTTAAAACATATTTTCGCTTTCATTAGTTGGTTTCTATCAAATTTTACAAGATAAAATTGAATGAACTGATCAAGTCCTTATCGATATCGAAATGAGTTAATTTTTCCTACGAACTCTTAAAATTTATTTTAAACAAATTGAACGATTCCGATCATTTGTGTGAAAGTCCAATTAATTTTGTGTCAATTTTTATGTGAGGAGAACTGGCCCCTATGGAGGTTGAATTTTTTTAATCTTTCTCAAACTTTTTGTTCATCTAAAAGATAGACACTTATGGACCTTACGATTCTCGTATCATTAATTACTATTAGATACCGTATAATATAGATACCGTAAAACTCAATTTGCAATACCAATCACCAATATTACCCCTAACCCAACATGAGACCACTTCATGTCTTCATGAAGCCTTTTCTTTGTTCACAAGGGACAGAAGAAGGAAGGTTTGAGTAAAAACACCACCTTTTCTTTTCTTCACAAACAATCAAGATGAACGATGTTTTCTCGCGTTCGTTCAGAGAATACCTTCAGGACGATAAGCGCCAGATTCACCCCGACGACATCGAGGTGGGTACTGGGGGAGAAGGAAACGAGACTACTATTGATCACCTCGACAAGTTTTTTGAAGATGTGGAGAAGGTGGAGGAGGATATGAAGGACGTCGCTAGGCTATACAAGAAGTTGCAAGATTTTAACGAAGAGAGTAAAAGAGTGCACAAGGCCCAAACCATGAAAGAGGTCCGGGCTCGGATGGATGCGGACATTGGAGAAGTCCTGAAAATGGTCAGGGTCATTAAAGGAAAGCTCGAGGCGCTTGATCGAGCCAATGTCGCTCACCGAAGCATTCCCGAGTGCGGTCCTCGTTCGTCCGTGGACCGCACCCGGACTCTGGTTGTTTGTGGGTTAGGGAAAAAGCTCAAGGTCATGATGGATGAATTCCAGGCCCTGAGGACTAAGATTTCATCCGAGTACATGGAGACAATTGAGAAAAGGTATTCATAACAGAATTGGAATTTTATATTTATTTAGAAGTTCTTCTTTAAAGTTCAGTTTATTTCAAAAATTAGTTTAACGAAATGTATGGTTTACAAAAAAAAAAAAAAAAACCAGGTTTTAAGAAACCACAAAAGAAATGTTTTCATATTTTTAACAAACATTTTGAAAAGGACAAGCCATGCCACCCAAGGTCCAAAAATAATAGAGAAAAAAAATGTAGATATGCGCAAAAACGCTCTCTCAATTGTGAAAGATTGTTTTCCTTCTCCGTTCAATTCAATAGGAAATTCGTTCTTTTCCGAAAATTTCTTTGGAATTTGTTTTAGAATCACTCTAAGATGATTTTCCGGATTTCCATTTTGATAGATCATTAAACTATTTCTATTCTGTACGAGAGATGATTAAACTATGAAAATGTGTTAAAAAGAAAAATTGGTATTACAAATGGGTAATTTAGAACGTTGTACTTTTTAAAGTGGTAAGCATGTTTATATTTTTGGGTGTCACCTCCGGATAAATCCTAGCTCCGCCACTGACTAAATTAACAGGTACTAAGACTCCCTAGCTAGTTTTTTATCACAGTTACTTTGTGACTAATCTTATACAATATTCTTTTCCCGATTGGCAAAAGTTACTATTACTATAATAATTAGATTAACACTTTGAAATATTAGTCATGACCTCCTTTTTTATGGCACGTGAGTGCACCCCTGATTCATGCCGTTAGGCGGCCTCCTGGCTTCATCTCTACATCGATCATTCTTGACTCTACAAAATACTCCATAGGATTTGAACTCACAATTTCCAACAGATATTTTATCATAACGGGAGAGAAGGCCGACGAAGAACTGATTGAGAATCTGATATCAAGCGGGGAAAGCGAGACGTTCCTACAAAAAGCGATCCAAGAACCGGTGCAGGGCCTGATTCTGGACACGATATCGGAGTTTAAGGAGAGGCACGACGCGGCAAAGGACATCGAGAAGAACCTGATCGAACTCCACCAGTTATTTTTAGACATGGAGGTATTGGTGGAGGCGCAGGGGCAACAACTGAACGATATCGAGAGTCACCTGGCTCACGCGAGCTCGTACGTGAGGCAGGCAGCTGATCGAATCCAGGTTGCAAAGGAGGACCAGAAGAGCTCAAGGAAATGCACTTGCATTGCCATTCTTTTAGGCGCTTGTGTCCTCGTACTCATCCTTGTCCCGGTTTTCTCAGCTGTTTTGGTTCATGTATTGTAAAAAAAATTGAACTTGTTAGTAGAAATTAGGGCTACAAACGAATTGAGCATGATGCTCAGTTCGGTAAGAGCTCATTCAAGTTTAATTCGCCTATTAAATGAATCGAACCTGAACCTCAATTTTAGGCTTGTCAATAAATAATGAGCTGAATCTTAGCAAATTTGAGGTAAAAATGTAGATAACCATGTATTTGGGAGTACAATTGTAACTATTACTTTCTTTGGGGTGTATATGCAACTTATTATTTATCTTTTGTGCCCAGTAAACACGTTCAAGAGACAACCTAATACATTTTCAAGGGGAAACCAACAAGAAGAATATAACGTGATAGAGAAATAGGTTTCCTAAGACGAACCTGAGTTTGGATCGATTCTGCTTGCGTTTGGGATTGTTTAAGTTTATGTAGCCTTGACGAGCTGATTGAGCTCGATCGAACTTCAAAAAATTTTAGACGAGCCGAAATTGAGCTCAATTATCCAAGCTCGAATCAAGTCCAAACCCAAACTCGAGCGGACCGTTAATATTTTGCCAAATTGAGCTGAGCCTAACAAGGTTTGGCACGAGTGGAAGTGAAGGCAATCATGCTTGTTTCTTGAGAGATTCGAAATCATAAAAGTGGACATGATAAATTGGAACAGCGAATATACAAGATGCACATCACCAGGGGCGGAGTAAGAATTTTGGAGTACTATAGTAGGGTCAAATAATTAGCTTCATACATGCAAGTTACCTTTTTTCTACAGTATTTGCTAATACAAGATACAACAAAATCATCAAGAGGTTTACTAAATAGATACGGATAAATGTACGTAAGTTGCTCTAGAATTGGTCCCGATGACTTATTATATGTTCAAACGATGCATGATACCCTCATTCGCAATGCTATCAACTCTCAAAGAAAAAAGAACGCGGTTAGAGTTTATATATATGCTTTTGAAACAAGATGGGACATTAAAATAGTGGAAATTAGCAAATATCATTTTGAAAAATCCAAACGAGTGATATCTGCTGATGACCTCACAACCATTTTTATTTATTTTTAGTGAAAGAGCAAGAAATGCATTGATGGGACCTCACAACCATTGATCATATGGATAAAAAAATTTGATTCGATCTTTAATTTATAATTAAAATAAAGAAAGGAAAACCAAGTCCTAATGAATCTACTAGTCTAATAAGAACCTTAATTTTGACATACAAAGCCGTGTACTAAAATATGCACACCGTTTAGCTTGAGACTTGCTCTACTTAATTTGCTAAAGGGTACACTTGATTGGAGAGGAAAAAGAAAATTGAAAGTTAAAATGATTGGATTGAAATAAAATTTCCCTGCATGCATTAATTTGAGACTTGCTCTTACATGCATGCATTGGATTGAAATGAAAATTAAAAGTTCAATTGAGACTTGCTCTTACGTGCATGCATTTGAAATTAGATAACTGTGACTGAAATGGCAAACGTAAATTAAGGGATTAATTAGTTATTTTTTCTATGCTAACATAACGATGGGGACCTCCAAGGTTACATTTTAGTCCCAAAATTCTTTGCCTAAATATATAGAACTTAAATAATGAAGGAAGCTAATCATGCTCTGTCACCTGTATCATGCCCTGTGAAATAAGTATGAACAGACAAACAGTATCATTTAAGGTTAATTAATTGGTCTATATGGAAATCAATTTATTGCCATGTCGGAATAAATTAATTAATGGAAAATAATCTACTGTCACTGAAATTTTGTTCTCTCTTTAGAACATAGTATATGGTAAGTATGAAGTGGACAATATTAATTAAGGCTTTATCACATGTACGTGCTTACAAATATATATAAATACCACTTTCTTGTGAATAATATTAATTAATTCATATTCTCTAATTTCTCTGCCCAAAGCTCAATCAGAATATTGCAAAAGAAAATGGCCTCTTTCAAATTTGTCTCCTTAATTGCTTGTCATTGCTCTCCTTGTGCTATGCATGGGTACGTAATTGCTGTTCCATAAGAATATGTAGTTTCATATTAACCTTTAGTTTTCTTTTTGTAATTTCTCAATGATAGATATATAGGATCAATAGTACAGGAGAAATCAACTCATGTACATTTATTTTCAGAAACTAGGTTTTCCACCTTTTTTTTTTAGTCCAACGTGATTTTTTTTAATTAAAAGGTATTAATTATCAAAATACGTTCTGGGCCGTCATTTTCCCTTTTTGTAGATTGTGATCATTTTTTCGCTTCGAATTCAAACACTAACTAACACAATGATGTAACTTAAATTGATTCCTGATCACCACAATATTTTAATTTATGATCTTATTTTTGTTTTATTGGTCACAAGGAAGTTGAAGGTTCAAGGTGTTGCAATAATCCATAAATGGAAAATGCTGGCAATATTGCATAAATGATTGTGAAATAGGAGGCGTCTGTAAAAAAATTGGCAGTGGTCATGTTTGTCATTGCTATTGTTATTGAAGGCATTGCAGCCACAATATTTTTCAATACATTTTAATAAAATGCAATTTGCAACTGTGTGGGGTTCGCTTACTAAAGTCCATGTTTAGCATGTTCTTGCTACCACTTAATACAGAAATGCTACACGCACAATTGACACAATGATTGTGCAATTAATTCTGACCGTCTAGATGTGTTTGTACGGTATAGATTAAAAAAAAATCTATTAACGATTTATGACCGGTCATAAATGAAATAAATCCTGACCATTAATTACAACAATGGAAGGTCAGCAATTGGTTGTGTAGCATTTTTGCACTTAATATACACTTTTAGCTAGTCCAATGGAGCATGCTTACTAAATTAACTTTACTCTTATCGGGGAAAAAAAAAAACCCAGCTCCTTGTTCGTGCTTTAAATACATTTTAAAGCAATATTTATCTGAGAGAGTGTTGTAAGCCATTTCTTTAGTGGTATGTTATCCTACAACCCAGTACTCGTTCCAGAATCCTGATAGCATTTGAGACTTGCTCTTACATGCATTGGATTGAAATGAAAATTAAATGTTCAATTGAGACTTGTTCTTACATGCATTTGATTCAAACGAAAAATTTCGATGCATATTAATTTGCTGGTTTAATTAAATAACTGTGACTGAAATGGCAAACGTAAATTAATTAAGGAATTTAGTTTTTGTTTGTAGCCTTAAATAACGATGGGGACCTCCAAGGTTACATTGTAGTCCCAGAATTCTTTGCCTACATAGAACTTAAAAAACAAGGGAATTTAGTCAATCAAGGGCAATTTTGGATTTATTAAAATTTTGAAATGAAAATATAACTGTTCAAAATGATTGAGATGAAAGTTACGGTACCCTATAAGAAAGGATCAATATTTAAGTAACCCCCCGCCCCCTTTTTTTCTCCTCTCTGCCAAACTCCTTCTCTCTATAGTATGTAAATATTGCATTACACCGATCTTAAAGATTTTTTTTGTTTTCAATTTTCAAATTCAAAACAAGCTTACTCTTTGGCCCTATAGTATTTCTATTCCCATAACGACACAAAAAAAATACTATGAACTTATATGGCAGTAGTTTGTTTTTGATGAGCATTGAAAAAATTTCATTCATCAATGAGCATGTTTTTTTTTATCGGCAAAAGTAACATTTTATTAAGAAAAAGACGGAAAGGGAATTCCAACAAGGGTGGAAAAATACATCCAATAAGGACAAAGCCAAATACACTTGATGGCCTAAAAAGCCCAAATATTATAATTAAGCACAAAATAAAACTAAATCTTCCAAAGTAGGCTAAGCCCAGCCCAAGAAATCTAAAACATAACACTAGAAATTTTAAACAGCTTCAACCACCTGCCGCCCCACCACCACTGCCCACCAATAGACAGCTACAACCATCGACGCTGCATAGCTAGCCACCTCCGGCAACCACCACTCAATTGTGGTGAATATTTTTTATGTTTTGATGATTACATAAGACAAATATATGTGCTTCATGAATTTACATTAGTTGCACGTACACAAATTCGTTCCATGCATAGCACCCGACACCCGCCGCATCACACGGATTTTTGCTAGTACGAGTATATGCTGGGGGGGACTTTATAGGAACATTCGTTCGAGTACCAGCGACTTGGGTATCCTCCCATACCTCTTGGAAGGAGAGGGTGGGAATCGCCCTGGACGTGGCCTTGGCGTTAGAAATAGTAATATGTTACCTTGAAACTTTCTAAAGCTCGTATTCTTAAAATGTTTCTATCTAGAGAGAGAGAGAGAGAGAGAGAGAGGACTAGATTTCCAGAACATGATTTTGCATAAATAATAAATGTCACCTTACATCTGAATATTTATATGGGGAAAATTCAAGATGCAGCTTAGAGAGAACATGATAAGGGAAAACAAGTATGAAACAACTCTAGCAACAGACATCCACGTTCTCTGACAACTCTACATCAGGCAAGACAGTTTAAAGGGTTTCCTTGAGTTAGCTAAAACTCAAGCTCATCTGTTTCTTCCTCACCCTCGTTATCTTCGTCCGCCTCGTCCCTGGATGCCCTGAAATGATCTGTCTCTGCATCTTGAATTTTTTCTGCAACCTCCAATGCCTTGGCTTCTTCAGAATTATGATCTGCTTTATCCCCATCCCGCGTTTCTGTTTTCTGTTGGACTGCACTGTCATTTCCCCCTGATTGTTGTTGTATTTCATCTGATTTCTGCTTATCTGCATCAGCTTCAGTTCCATTAGGCTTCTCAAGATTTTCATATTCCCCTTCCTGCACTTTCTCTATCTGTTGATTAACGTCGTTATTTCCACCTTTTCCGCTCTCATCAGCAAAAACAACAGCTTTTTCAACATCTTTTCCATTCTTGTTACCTTCTCCCCCGTCCAATCTAACTCCATCTTCATTTTTCACCTCCATATTTTCACCTTCTCGATGATTGCCGTCTACTTCTATATTCTCACTTTCCTGACCTGATTCATCTTTTACTTTTGAATCCGCATCCTTATTATTTCCGCGTGTATCTAGTTTCTGCAGTTCAGCATCTCTAAGTTCCTTGTATCTATTGCCATGTTTGGCACCCACTCCATCGCCTGCACTGTCCTGTGAGTTGTCTGCCATTTCCAACTTCGTTTCACCTGTAGCATTCATCCCAAGTCGCTGACTTTTATCACCTTGTGAACTAACGTTTTCCACCTCCGCTACTTCACCTATTCCATTTGCTTTACCTTCTGTTGTTTCATTATCAGTACTTTCGTCTTGAGTTCTTAATTTGTCAACTTGGTTGGCCATTGCCTCGGTTTTGTTAGCATTTGTCTTGTCCTCTTCCATGCCACTGTCTTGTAAATCCTTGACTTTCTCTCCTTGGACTTCATAACTGCTGTTCTCTGAATGTTCACCAGTCATCTCATTTGGATTGGAGATTTTCTGTCCTTGGACATCATCCGCGGTGTTCTGAGAATGTCCACCAGTTATCTCATTCGTATCCGACAATCCTCGTCCTTCTTCTCCTCTTCCCTCTCCACTTCTTGAAGTATCTCCCTCTTGATATGTGGCGGATTCATTTAGACTTTCGCCAGCACCTCTAGTTCTCTCATCCCCACTTTCTTGTTTCACCCTGCTCGCTTCATGTTTCC
>BPLS01000172.1:285730-306501 GCA_019656275.1 Rhododendron kiyosumense | reverse complement strand
ACATTTATGACAAAACAAGTGTCCTGTGTATCATCTTTCCATCTCTCATCTATCTGGTTTCCATTGAAACAAAGGTCAGGCAGCTAAGCTGATCAAACAAAGCAAATTAAGGAGATCATGGATTTCACCCCTATTTCCAAGGTATGGCCTGAACATGCTTTTTTATTTTTAAATATTGGTTTCTCCTTGAGAAGATAAACAGATGGGAGGTCCAGGGATGGGATTTGTGTGTGATCAAGATTCTTTGGACTTGGGTGTGGATCAACTGAATTGGGTTTTTCCCCTGGTTTTGATAAGCTATTATTGGATACTATTATCAGCAAACAGCAACCCTAGAAATCTTTGGCATTTTAAGTACCTACTTTGCAAAAATGCAGTGGCTTATCTGATAAGGAGTAGTATTTAGGAATCTTGTTTTCTTTCTTTTGGTCTCCTTATTTTGATGCTCTTTTCCTTTTTGTGTTTTATCACTCTTTTGGGGGTGTTTGGAAACCCCATTTTCACATTTTCATTTTTCTATTTTGGGTGTTTGGCACCCCATTATGAAAATGTATGAAAATGGATTATCAGAGAATGGATGTTTTACAATTCACACACCCTTTTTTGTCGTTATCTACTTGAATTTACTATCTTGCCCTTTATTCAATACACTTTTTTCACACGTTCAGAAACAATTGGATAAAAACAAAAAAGGGAGTATGGATGGTTAAAGGGACAGAGGGATCATGCAGTGCAGCCCGCACTGCAAGGCTGTAGGGCAGTGATCTGGCCATCCATTTCGGCGATGGATGGCTCGGATCAATAGGAGCTCAGATTAAATCCGAGCCGTCGGCGTCAAAATGGATGGCCGGATCGGCTGCCCTACAGCCCTGCAGTGCAGGCTGCACTGCAAGATTTCCCATTCTGGTTAAAAGGGAAATGTAAAAATCATTTTCCTTCTTGTAATTGATGACTTAGCTTATTTTGATGCTCTTTTCCATTTTATTTATATTTCTCTTTGTATTCTTGTAATCGATGTTTTCCACATTATTCATGTATAGTGAAGAAGGAGAAGTATAGAAAAAGAAAAGAGAGTTTTGAAGCTACTGAATAGAATATGTCAACCAGATTGGGAAACTTTAACCCCTGAATTTAGACTTAAAGTCAGATAAACCTCTCAACTTTCAGATCCTACACTTGAGAATCTCCTATGCAATTCTCGACTTTGGAGACATAAAAAAGGTGAGCACCCGCGTCAAACTTGTAAAACATATGTAAAAACCATACACGGGTCTCATCTTGTAAGATTGATCTTGTTGAAAATTACTTTCTCAACTTCAGCAAACAAAGGATTCATGCTACCCCCACTATGGTTGAACCCTACAATTCTCCTTATCGATGCCGATTAGTCTTTTATTCTGAAGGTGTGGTAATAAACTCAACCACCTGCATTGTATTTTGCGGTTACTTGGGAGTTGGGGAT
The DNA here is from genome assembly GCA_019656275.1 of Rhododendron kiyosumense. Classification (NCBI taxonomy): domain Eukaryota; kingdom Viridiplantae; phylum Streptophyta; class Magnoliopsida; order Ericales; family Ericaceae; genus Rhododendron; species Rhododendron kiyosumense. The sequence continues at coordinate 305,039 of BPLS01000172.1, read as the reverse complement.
AATTTTCATGAGCGGTTAAGATTACAAATTTGCTGAACAACAAATGTTATTGAAAAGGAAATAAGGAACTTCATCTGCTAATGCAAGAAATGATACATTTTTGGGGTCAAATAATGAGGAAGATGACTATTCCTCTCCAGTCAAACCCCACTTAACAGACACAGAATCATAACATGTACTAATTATCTACCCTCAAGAAAGTATAGCTGGTTTATCTGAACCAATATTGTCTGTAATTTGTAACTCTCTATATTCTTTTTTCAATATTTTTTACTTACTATCATAATGCCCTGCACTCATCGCACAAGAGTGTCGCATACCCACAGGGTTATGGGAGATGTTGGCTAACTTTTTGTGGAGAAGCTGATATGTACATTAGAGTAAAAGAAACAGAGTCCCTGGATTGAATTAATCAGACCTGGTATTCAATTTTGGACACAATGTCAGCATGTTTTCGTTCCTCCTTTGCTTTTGTCAAGCATGATGGACCATTGAATAAGATGATTTACTTTCTCTTCCTTATCTGCATTGCACAAGGACAAGAAGAAAACCGGGCAGCAATCGATGCTACTTTGCTGCAAGCTCTACATCTCTGAATCACGAAACAAAGCAGCTCTCGACTTGATCGAACAGGCAGCCAAGCTTGATCCGGAAACGGTCATTGTTAACAAGTTTGACGACCGTGCTTACAACAGAGCCAGGTATACACTCGTATCATATGTCGCTCATGATAGCACAGGGTGCCCCGTTTTCAGCCCCTTGCAGCAAACGTTACTTGCTGTGGTCGAGGCTGCCTATGGAGCCATCAACCTTGAATCGCACTTGGGGGCGCACCCACGGCTCGGAGTAGTGGATGAAATTGTCTTCCATCCACTGGCTCAAGCATCATTGGATGAAGCTGCTTGGATTGCTAAAGCAGTGGCAGCAGAAATTGGCAACAGATTCCAAGGTTGGTTCCCACCCCAACCCACTGCTTCTCCTTTTGGAAGAGCTAGGTGATACCATGTTGGATGTCTGTCTAATTATGGTAAATAACACTTTGCATGTGCTAATTATTATGCCATGGTTATTTTGGACCTTGAAAGTTTTATATCACCGGACTTGGTTTTATGGTCCCATTAATAGCAGTCGGTCATTTCTTTGCCAGAAAATGCAATGTGCAGCTCAAAACTTTCTCAGCATTTTTGCTTTCAGTATTGCACTTTTTCCATTTTTGGCCCTTTTAGGCCGCGTGAGACTGAAAATTTTCTTAAATTTTCACCTAGATGTTGCACTTATTCCACGTTTGGCTCTTCTAGTGTTGCACTTCTCCTGTTTTAGTCAGTTGGGTCAATATTGGCTATATCAGTTACAATACTGAAAGCGTATCAAACAGATAAATTTGGACAAAGATCTAATATTTTAAGTATCAAAATGAGAAATGTGAAATTTACGTGCTAGAATAAAGGTTGGGTAATTTATTTAGGGTTACGATGTGTAGTTTACCGTTTAATCATTCACTGATTTTCTTCTTTGATCACTGCAGTTCCAGTGTATCTATATGCTGCAGCACACCCAACTGGGAAGGCTTTGGATACCATCAGACGCGAACTGGGCTATTACCGGCCCAACTTCATGGGCAACCAATGGGCCGGATGGGCCCATCCGGAACTTCTTCCTGAGAAACCCGATGAAGGGCCAACCCTGGTTTCTCGATCTAGAGGCATTGTGATGATTGGGGCCCGCCCATGGGTTGCCACATACAACGTACCCATCTTGTCCACAGATGTGTCAACTGCAAGACGGATAGCTCAGATGGTGAGTGCTCGAGGGGGCGGGCTCCCAACGGTGCAAACACTTGGCCTGGTTCACGGCGAGGACTCGACTGAGATAGCTTGCATGCTCTTGGAGCCCAACCAAATCGGAGCTGATCGGGTCCAGAACCGTGTTGAAATGCTGGCGGCCCAAGAAGGGCTGGATGTAGAGAAGGGTTACTTCACTGACTTCTCACCTGAGATGATCACTGAAAGATACATGAAATTGATCTCCACTGACCCTAACTAATTGGAGAATTGCTGTAACATTCAACGATGTCGTTGAATGAAATGAAATCACATTAACAAAAACCCAAATTGTAAGATTTTCAGACTACAAATAAATTGTTTACTTGTAGTTGTCCATTTTTCTCAGAACCAGTTATCTGTTTCTTAGCCAACCAAGAAACCACGCCATCAATTGTGCACTGATGTAAAATCACTGGACCCAAGGCAGCTCAAGTAGCCTTAGTGCGGGTGGATAAAGTATCAAGTTCAAATTGACGGAGCAACATCAATTTGATGTCGTAGGCTCGTAGCTAACCCCTTCACTGTAGCAACACACACACACACACACACACTTTGCAGTTCTTCGTTTATCCTTTACAACTGTGATCAGTGGGCCATTATACAAAAGAAGATAAATTCAGAAAAACTGATCTGTTGACAGTAACTTAATTCAAAGTCAGATCAAATCCATTACCCAAAAAGAGAACCATTTGATAGAAAAGGAAATAAAAATTCCATAATGTTCTATCAAAACTGTGGTCTATGATACATAATGTACATCAGGGTTATCTAACTATGACCCTTGTTGAACCAATTGCCCCCAAAAGCTTGCAGACAGGTTTTCCAAGCATATAATGTCATGACTTCTCAGCGATTTTAGCCCCGACAGCTGAATTTTCAGTTGAACATTGTTTGCTTCTGAAACCATCAGACAAAAGCTCACCCATTAGCCATTGTAACCTCTTTGCACCAGGACCAGGTTTAAACACTGTATCATTACCTCGAACAGAGCAAGGATCGGCCCCACCCTCTGAGCTCCCGACGCACCATGCCCCAGGCGCAAATCGATTAGTTCGCCCAAGAAGCTCTTTATCGATCTTGTCTAAAACTGGATCATTCTTTGCAAATTTACGAGCAAATGGGGCACTGCTGTTGACCATCTTGCGAAAATCCTTCATAGTCAAGGAGACAGGATGCTGCTTTGGAGGGTTGTCCCAAGCAATATAGTGGAGATCATGGCCAATTGCTGTGTGACGGAACTCTTCTGTGTTGCACATGACCGTATGGAAGTAACCCTCCGGAGAGGAGACGAAGTTTGTGTAGTACATAAGCATTGTTCGTGGGAGATTATCCCATCCCCATATGCAGTACTCCACAAAGGACCGAGTTAGGACCACCCACGCGGAACCTGAATACAACCCAAACCGCATTTGAAAAACTCACAAAGAGATTACTAGAATTCAAGTCTACAACTTTAAAATGCACACAGATCAGTTTCCATCACTTAATTGATGTGGAAGTTAAACCATCCTACGAACACCCATCCAGGAAATTACAGAACTTCAAAAACTTGTTTTTTCTACATATACTTCATAATCGTTTCAGCGAAGTTTTGGAAAGCCTCAAAGACTCTTTAAGCTCCTATGGACTAGCCCCAAAAAAGTTGATAGCACTTGAGAGGTTTTGAACCCGAGACCTTAGGAGGGAGCAAACCCCCAAGTCCCAGGGCTTGACCACCAGACCAACACCTTGGGGTTGCAATTATTTTACAAAGACGTCATACCATATAAAATACCGAAAAATAAATGTCAATGAAGACCTAGCTAACGTCTTCTAGCTTTAAATTTACAAAATAGGGCTCATAGAACATTGACAAATGACTACTCAATTCTCAAAAAGCAACAATTACATCTTACAGAAGGAAAATAAAGCAATTTGCCCTTAGTTCCAGTTTAGACAGGCAATACTGCTGCAGTTTACGAGAAGATGGGTGCTTGCATTGCACTTAACAATAAATAGCAAAGTCCCATACGGAAATCAAGATATGACGGTTAATAACGTGACAGGTCGAAACTTTGGTCTCATTCAGATTCAATTTCAAGGCAGTTCCACTCCCAGGAGCTTACTTAAAGTCACTATAGGAAAAGGAGCTATGGTAATGTAACTCATCAGTCATCACTGTAGAAGTAGGAAGGTTAACATCTGGCCTACTGAGTTACACTTCACGTACCAGTAAACAACTTGAAGGATGTGGGAATTGATCGACGCTGAGTTGTCATGGCAAGATCGGATTTTCTTGATAGATAAAGTGCCGGATCAATTACGATTGTCTTTGCTCTCTGGTTCCTGTAAAAGTATGCCAAATTATGATGACTAGGAAGATGAGAATGCTGCTATGCAAATGCTTTCTCCGAACTATATTACTTACAGTTTCCAACCAACAAGCTCTGTATGTTCTAGAAAATTCAGGTTTCTGGACAAATTAGAAAAAACAAGGAGTATATCTGCACAATGGAAGCACAGATCAGACATTTTACCATCAAATGGACAGACAAATCCTAGCATACACCTTGCAAAAATTATTCACATCACGTGCAGAGAATATCCATAACCACTCAAAGTAATGCAATACAAAATATTAAGTGTAATATCATAGCTTATAGTGGTAATTCTACCATCAACGCAGCCAACTAACAACAGTTCATGTAAATAAATGAGGGTTGTTCTCAGGAACAAGAACCTGGTACAACTATTTACAATATATATAGATAATCATTTCAATTCAACAGACACGGCTTGTCTCAATACCAGGACACATCTACACTTTCTCTCCCAGCACTTGTCCTAGAGCAGAATTCTCATCAACCTCTTCTACTTCTATGTGATAATTCAACATAGAAGTAATTGTTCAAAGACTTGTAAGTCATCAACATCAAACATCATTTTCCTAGGTCAACTTAACGGCAAGTGAAGCATGTACCTATATTCAGGCGTACCTCCCACCCCCACCAAAGAGAGGAAAGTAAACCATTCTGAAACTGATTTCCTCTTAACCCAGAAAATGTCCAAAGACAACTTCATCATTTTCACGTTTCATAGTTCAGCCAATCAAATGCCTTAAGACATAGGCGGTAAGCCAGTTGACAAGATGTGACACGGACATTAGAAGCTCTTATATCAAATACCGGCAGAGATGAAGGGAAAAAAGAAATGGAAGAACCCATCAAGTTACGTACATACTTTATACGACAATAATCACAACCATGCTTAAGTACTGAGAAAGAAACAAAGCATAGCACTAACCATCTTGCGTCATAAGAGGATAATCCGAAGCACTGAGGTTTATAAACCAATCCCACACCAAGCTCTCCTTCAACAAAACTGCAATTGCCTGAAGGGTACAGGCTATCATAGTGGGGCCCTTGTACGTGACCAAATTTGACTGCGCCATCACGCGCACATTATCCACTTCGCGAAACGTCGGATCATTCTTCACAGACATGGACAAATCCAGCCTCTCACGCGGCGGAGCCTCAAGATCCATATGTAGAACATACTGATTTCTAGGATGATACACAGCTTGCAAAGTCCTCATCATTCTCTGACTATCCCCTTTCGTTCCCGATATAAGATAAGCCAATCTAGGGGCCTCTACTTTTGAAACTCCACTATGATGATCAAATACCGTCTTTATATCCGATTCTACGAAATACCCACTAGATTCCTCGGACTGTGCAACCGAAATGACATCGAATTGCAGTTCATCCGAGGCGTAAGAGGACGAATACAACCCGAAAACAGCAGCCATAGAGAGGGTAATCGATACCAGCACACTCGCAAAAAATGGAACAATCCACTTCCTATCACTAAATCCCCATCCTGAGTGAGAATTGTTGATGGTTTTCTTCATACTAACTAACCAGATACGTCTCCTTTGCATGTAGATTCAAACAAACCCCAGTTTTCAAAAACTTGAATTGAGAATTGAAAGCCCAAACCCGCGATTTTCAAAGGTCATAAACCGAAAAAGCTAGGGTTTTTCTGATGGGTTTTGGGAAAAGAGAAGCCCCAATCCGCTTGGAGAGCCATAAATAAAGGAAAGATAACAAATCATGTAAAGGGTGATTTCAGTAAGTAGGTAAGACTGTAACGTATGACCCAATTCAAAAACCCAGAAGATAGATTTCCACCCAGAAACAAATTGCTGATTCTTGCAATCTCTATCCAAATCTCTCACAGATTCAACCCTTAGGATTAACATGTGCACATGTTTATAGAGAGGAGAAGGGTGGTCAAACAATGCCTGAGATTGTAAGTTTCAGATGTTCCAATTCAATGTGGGTTTTAAAAGTTCTAGGGGAGAGAGAGAGAGAGAGAGAAGTGGGGTGGTTAAATTAAGCAAAAGTATAAGTGAGTAAGCCAAATGGAGAAAAGAGATAACAAAAAAATGGATTGAATCAAGAAGAGTACCTGAATTCATGCGTATGCTAGGATTCTAAAGAGAGAGAGAGAGAGGAGAGAGAGAGAGAGCGCGCTCAGAGGTGGTTCAGGGGTTGAAGCCATTGATAGTGATTTTCTGAGAGATTCAGACAGAACACCGATTTTTAGGTTAGAGACGCAAAGAGAGAGAGAGTTTTCTGCGGTAAGTAATTTCATTTTCATGTTTTAAGCCCTACCTATATCTCGAAAACATGGGAACACTTAAAACAAATGTCATGGCACCGACATAGTCTCTGAAATTTGAGGACAAAAATACCCTCTCATTTTACTCATAGCACGGCTGTTTACCCTAACCCATATCTGACCTTCTGTCGGTGGCAGTCTATACTCCTTTTACTTCTGTTCACATAGTCACTTAAGGGTGTTCGGATAAATAAGCAAAAGTGGCTTATTTTTTGTCTTTATTCAAATTTTTTTGTATCACTTGGCTTATTGTCAATTTTTTGGAGATTATTGTATCCTCATGACAAGAGGAATCTAAAAAGTAAAATTTTTTGACCGAAATTCAATTTTTTTTTGAATAAAGACGAAACAAGTGGCTTATTGGCTTATTTTCGTTTTTTTGTGGGTTTATTTGGCTCATTTTTTGAGGGAAAGCCAGTGACTTTTTTAGAAGAACAACCCCTTATTTGTCTCAATTCTCTCATATCACATTGTGGACTAATTTTAGTAATATATTCATTTTGACTATCTTTGTTATTTTAGTTTAGTCTCGATCCCATTTAGAATGGTCTTAAATAATAGTAAGTATATTAAATTAAAGAATTAGTGGCAACATTAGAAATAGATTCCACTTTAGAAAACTCTCATTAAAAAACTAGAACTTTGAAAATAGACTAAAAACTTATTCAAAACCAAGTGACCTCCGTTATCCTTCAATCCTTAATTTTTGTGGAAAGATATATAATTATTATGCATGACAGAAAACTATAATTTTCTACAATTTCAATTTTCGAGCATTTGTGTGTGCCTGTGAGACAGGGAGGTCTGGCTTGGGGTTTAAACGCAGCTTCACAATGAGGGTATATCTGTCCATTTCTTCCCTTCCAAGAGTTGGAATTTGGAATTATAGAGACCACTGACAAGCAATTATTTTATGTCCTAACCTCTTATAGAAAACTCTGCCCACAGAGAATGGGCACAGATTTGCTTAATTTGGGAGGAAATAAGCTTTTAGATTATACACTTGCTTATTTAATTCTTTAATTGCTTCTAAAAAAAATATTAAAGGCACCTTTAGCATCACGCCTGTTGAAAAAATTCCTACTTTCGAGTTACGGTACATTATTAACCCCACCGGTTGCGGGATTTTGCGCCTCTTGAGATCCTCAATCCCCATATGTTTGTCCCTGTCTTCTATCCACATCTCTCTCGTGTTGCCACGTGTTCTACTTTAATCTCAACCCTCCGTTGAACCCCGCTCTCTGTGGCAAACTTGTCATCTCCGGCTTCGCCGCTCATCGTCGGCGAACTTCCACGATACTATCACCCTTCCTCAACATCGCAACTTACGGCACCAGAGCATTAATTTCATTGATCATCAACAGCACCATTTTCTTTCTCGTCTGTTTTTTTTCTTTCACAAATTTCATCCTCATCATATTCTCTGATTTCACACAGACTTCCCGTGATGAATTTTCAACACCCAATGCCTATTTCGGCCAATTCCCCCACCCCCGTATCACCTTCGTCATCGAATTCAAAATTAATCCAACTACATCCGGTTCCTTTTTTTGACTCTGATCTGAGAAGGAACACGAAGAAAAAGCCTCCAAAGCCGTTGATTTGATTTCTTAGCAAACATCTCATTTGCTGTCGCAGCATTCGACGGAGAAATCGATGGGATGAACCCTTGAGGTGATTTTAATTTCGCGGAAGGAAGCTAGTGATGCAGTGAAAGTTTGCCGGAGAGAGAGAGAAGTTTAATTCAACAGATGAGATTCAAGTAGAACCCATGGCAGCAGGAGGGAGATGGGGACAGAGGATCTCAAGCCCATTTTTTAAAGCTCTTGTTTAATTTAGCAATACATTAATATTAAATTACTATACAGGGAGAATCTCAGGGATATTTGTATTAATATTGGATCCAGATAGATATTCCTACCATACTCCTTTTTGTCAATTGGTAGTTTTGGTTGAGTCTATTCCAACCTCTATGTTAAGATATCGTTTATCCCTTGTTTGGTAATTTCTTTTACAATTGTTTTACACACTTACGTGGAGAATGAATCGACCTCAAGAGTTGCTAGCGGTGGGTTGAACCTAAAATTTTTAAAGAAAGCAAAATCTTAAGTCTTGGCCTCTAAGACATTCACCATTAGATCAACTTTTATAAAAGTACAAATTAATAGAAATTTACTCATGATTAATTAACATATCTTGTTGCTGGTAGCAGGAATGAATTGCCAGAATTTGAAACGATTTTTATAATATTTTTAAAAAAAATTATGTTAAGCGTGGGAAAGTATATTCAACCTCGTTCCGTTTAACTTTTAGCATTTTTCGAAAGTTTTGTCCTTTAAAAAAAAAACTCCCGTTCGTTAGTTTTGCACCAAACTTTTGTAAATTATTGATTCATCTCGACGAGAAGAATTAGAAAAGTAAATTTTTTTTACTTATACCCAATTATTTTTGAAATTATCCAATTTTAAGCCAAAAAGCCAACTTTATTGTCTTTTTTTTTTTTATTACTAAAAAGTGATTGTTTTCTAAATATTAGAGTAAAAGTCATAATTTTTTACTTTTTCGATTCTTCTTGACAAAACAAATCGAAAAACCAAAAAAAAAAATGAGGTACAAAACTAACAAATGCGAAAAAAAATTTAAGTAAGAACAAAACCAAAAAAAATTAAAATAAATAGTTATAATCATGGAACATTACATCAATTATGAGGCCCACAAGTCACGACAACTAAATCAAGCTCGATATAATGGGGCTGTAAACGAACCGAGCAATTCGCGAGCTTGGCTCGGCTCGTTAAGGTTCGGTTCGACTAGGCTCGTTCAGTAAATGAGCCGAGCTCAAGTTTTCGTAAACGAGCCGAGCTTTGACAAAAACTCGACTCGTTAAGGGTGGTTCAGCTCGATTAAAGAGACTCATTTAGTAAATGATTTAGCTCGGCTCGTTAAGGCTCGAGCCGAGCTCAAGTTTGAATTTTGGGCTCATTTTGTAAACGAGCCAAGCTCAAACTTAACAAAGCTGAGCTTGGCTCGTTTACGACCCTTGATAAATACATGAGGACAACATAACCAACTCTTTAAATCTGAATTTGAGTTGGTTGCCAATATCGTTAGAGTCAACTACAATTCCCCGCACATGAATGGTGGAATTAATCCCTTATAATTTATTAAAGCGTGCGTAAATTAACTCGGATACCTGAATTATAAAAAATTGGTAAAGTTCAAGTACAACAAACTGATGTATACAACGGCTGAATGCGATAGTTCAAATGATTGAATGCGTAAATCCAAACAAAGTTAGAAAATCAAATCTCTAGGTCCCATAATGTTTCCACCAATTAACTACTTCCTCAAATGAGATGAATATCCTTCCTATGACATCAAACCTATTGTAAATTCCAGTTTTATGTGTCAACATCAAATTAAGTTAATATTTTGAATATTCATATTATAAATTAGTGCGAAGCCCAACCCGTGCTATAAACTACTAGGGCAATAGCAACATCCTACGCACGATTGGTCATGCCAGTTGAATCGAAAACATAAATGATTTGCTGAATATGTCAAGGATTCTTAGCAAAGATCTAAGAAAACCAAAAAAAAAGAGCCAAGCAAGGACTGAGCTCGAATTGGTGTGAACTAAAGTACTTTTAATGACAAAGCCATGTTCCGCTAAGAAAAATAAGTACTTATTTGAGATAAATAAGTATTTATTTTTTGAAATAAATGTGATGTATTATGAAAAAATGAAATATCTCGTAAAGCGGAAAATAAGTACTTAAAAATAATAATCTTAGCTTTACTTCCAAGAATAGTAACTTAGCTTAAGAAAGCATTTCCCTAGGTAATTTAAGGATAGCTCCCAGAGTACGTACCAGACACCCATTTTCAATTTAAGTCCTTCCATAAACATGGCTTTGAACATAACTAATAACTTCTTTTCCTAACTTTCTCAATCCTGTCGGCCCTTCCCCTTCCCATGCTCGTCATGGATGGGTAATAACATAGAACACATTTGCAGACCATTGATGCTAATTCGGCCTTGTCGCGAATCGGAATTTCAAGTTCTAAAGAAGAACGAAAAAGAAAAATAAGGGTAAAAAATAGTCAACAGCTGTACGACTTTCTTTCGAACATTGAGCAAGTAATTACCATGCAGAAATGCTGGGGCGTATATGCTACTTATCTATCCCTAGCTTCTGAATAGTGATCAGCAGGCATACATTAAGGGCCAAACCATTATCAACCAGTACTCGCGCTACTACCATGTCCTTTATCATTACCCTGCATATGTAATGCCTTATTGTGGCCTGTACCCTCTGGTGGAAGTTCGTCACTGGTGAAGAAAATAGTATTAGACGCCACTACCTTTCCTGCCAGGTGTAGAAATTTCTCCATAGATACGTCTGTAGGCATATGCGTTACATATTAGTACAACTCATCGGGATCAAACAAATACTCGCAGTGCCAATCAACACCCTCCAAGATTATGCACAAGGAGAAGAGCAGCATCTGATCAGTTCTTCTCTATGATTTTGCTTTGGCCAACAAATGCAAAAAATCTCAACCGACAGTCCACTTTCAGTGGCGTTATCCTTGGGGAAAACGCCATCTTTCAATCAAAATCAATCATGATCTTCTACAGTTAAGGGCTGCTCTGTCAAGAGCTACCTACATCAATCAATTCTTATACTTCCCCATTGCAGCATCCAGTTGCAAATTAACTGTTCCCCTCCCCCTAGCAAATTACATCACTCTTTACCACTGCACCTAAAGGAATTTGGTGTGTCTCTTCAAACTATCTTATTCTATTTTCTCTCAAATTCATCATCAAATTGGTGCTACCCCTACTTTTTTCCAAATGTTTTCATTTCTAATTTTATCACTCCTCGTCTTACCTATCTTCCCCTAAACATTGAACTACACTCGTTTTATTTGTGTATGATGTTTTAATTTTCCAAAAAAGAAAGATATGGAAGCACCGGCAAATATAGGCAGTCACTTGAGTGCATTGAAACTATATCTTAACATCCATATTTTGTGCATCAATCTTAACTGATACCAATCTTTCCAAATTAAGTTCGCAAATACACACTCTATACTCAATAATAAACATTACGTACGATGGGGCATGGATTGCATATGGTGGTATTTTCTATTTGAATTGAGTCAGCTTTTTTTTATATATATACAAGAATGAAAACAAGAGAGGGGTTAATACCATGGGTGCGAGAATAAGCAGACTCTATGCGTGCACGGAGGCGTTGTGTATACAAAACATTCTTCCATCTGTACACATCCTTCGACATTGTGTACAAAACTGAAATAAATTAATTCCAATGCCCATTTCAACATAGTCCATTTCAAAGAAATCTTCAAAATTATCCTTCGAAACTCAAAATGGCTCTTCCGTAGAACCATCAAAGCAAAACTACATAGGCTCAAATTAGTTTAAATATAGTGACATGTTCTATCACCCAAGTTCGAAATATACTTGCACATTATTCAAGTCCCTTGCGTCCAATGCAGGTACTTAAAATCTACAATAGATGGTGTATAAATCTAGCTAGGAAGCATAGGCTCCAATATTGGACAAGAAACCCAACATGCAGAAGGGACTTGAGCCCAGAAGTGGCTGCTTTAAGCCTACAATGGAAGCTGATGATGCAATATTGGACAATTACTCACTACTACAAAGTTAGCCAACGCACCCCTTTTTATCTCAGCTTTTGATTTCAACTGAGATTAAAAAGTTAGCCTATAATTTTTTATCACGTTTTCACAAAAAACCGTGATCTTTGTAAATCTCCTTAGTGTGGTATTTATCTATTATTGTAGTAGTGACTACTTCCCTGATGTGGATGAGAATTTTTGGTCAGACGTATTCTCCGACCACGACTCTGGCGCGATGAGCGTTTTTCCGGCAGCCGATGATAATGCGGAAAATGTTTATGGGTACAATTCAAGCAGGCCTGATGGGAATGGGATGGACTTTTGGTACCACCTGTTTACAACGGCTGGGGGATTGCCTGAATTGCCAGATTTTTAGCATGCAAAATGGTTGAATTTGTATGTTTTTCTTCTTTCGAAGTAGTATTAGATTTTCTTTTCAAAAAAAAAAAAAGTATTATTAGAATTTAATTCCTTTTTTAGTTCCTGTAATCCTGTTTTTTATCGTTAAATACCAAGACATAACTGAGAATTGGCAAAAAGTGCTTTGTAACAAAAATTGCTAATTAAAATTGCTCTAGCTGGACTTTGTTTACTCATGAAACAAACAGTGCACTACTTTTCTTTTCTTTTTTTGTTGGAAGAGTTAAGAAATTTATTTATAACTGAGTAATACAATCTACCTTGTGCATCTAATATAACTGAAAAAAGACAAATTGCACACGTAAAGACAAATAAACGACCAAATCAAGTGAATGATATATACCTCCAGCGATAAATTGATCATTCGGCGGTCAGATGTCAGAGATCTGCATGCAGAATGTCAATGAGCATGCAACTGTCACGGTAGTCCCACTATTGACGAGGCTTCCTCACAGAAACCGACCGATACAAACCAAGTGACTCTAGCAACCTAGGTCGAGAGAACTCCATGCACTACTTTTCATGGTCATGGCATTGCTTAAATACCAGGCATCCATGTTTGTTTTAGGATTTTGGGTAATGAGTGAAGAGAGATAGAGAAACAAATGAGAGTAACAATTGAGAGAAAATTTATTAGGAACCATGTGTAAAGAGAAAGTTCAAAATCCCAAACCAAACATGATCGGGTAGGAAATAAATTCTGAGATCTCTTTATCTTATAATGAACTGAAATTCTTCAATTAATTCTAACAAAGATCTGTGGGCTTCCACTAAAAAGTACTACTAGTAGCTTTTAGCAAAGCAGTGGATTTCATTGGGTTTCTTTGTAGATTTAGAGGTATCATCCTAATTATAGATGTCCAGGATTGTCATTCTCCAGTAAAGTAATTAAGCTTTATTGCCTCATCAAAATCAGTTTTCTTTCTATCAGATATCTCTTCCCTTTTCCTAATATATTGATCTTTCTTAATTTTCTGAATTTTTTTTTTAAAAAAAAGGCACCTCCCTTCACGGGGCCTAAATCTCCTTCAAACACAGGCGGATCTATATATTGGCAAAGTGAGGTCACTTGACCTACTGAGTTGGAAAAAATTACCAGAGTCGCTCCAAGAAATGTATGCAAGAATTACTTCTTGCCACGTGTCACATCAAACTATATATAGTTTACTCTAAGTATAGTTGATCTCATTGTCGATAAATTTTGGCTCCGCGCGCCCAAATTGTCTCCAAGGAGATACTACTATATAATAACTGTTTTTTTCTTTTTTTTTGCATCTCATGATGATGTCTAAAAGTTCAAATGCATGCACGTTTATGATTTTGCCCTATGCTAAAAAAGAAGGCCATGCTTAAAGAATGATAACAAATTCAAGGCCAAGTTTTATACAAGGTCATGAAATCATGAGTATTTTTGGAGTAAATATTCCTTAGTAGTATTTCTGTAGCAGTGGAGACAACCCAACTAGCTAGTATAATCCTTCCCTTCGGCTGTTGAAATAATAGGGTTACCTTTCCTTACCTCCTTTTTCTTGGTTGACTTATTTGAAATAACTTCTACCCTTATTGAAAGTCTGCCCGAGTATTGTTCTGTCACTATATGATTCACTGAACTTGATATACCCATCCAACCCACAACACGTTTCGTTTGGGTGTAAAATATTTCCTATAAAATGCTTTAACAATTTTCCGGCATTTGATTATGTAAAAAATGAGAAAAATATTTTACATGTAAAACATTTTTCATTAATTGAATGAAAATAACTTACCCTTAAATCTTTTGTTAGTTATTTTCGGAAATTAACCCGCTACCCTCTGCTACAATTCTTATTACTTAGTTTTCTCGATCGTCAGTCCTAACACACGTTAAATTTCAATATTCTCAGATCTCTTCACCGTTTAAGCCCCCCCTCTACACTATGTTGTCAATTTCTAAAAATATTTTTAAGTGCCAACCAAATACTGAAAAATAAAAATTTGAAGTTTATTTTAAGAAAAAACATAGTTTTACATCGAAACAAATGACCTTTATTAGGGGTGTTCAAGAAAACCGTCCGAACCGTAAAACCGGTTTGATCCGGACCGAACCGTCCTATTTGGTCCGGTTTTGCGGTTCTACAATTAGGTTATGGTTCCAAAAAAATAAGAATCATTAATTTTAGTTCAGTTACTGGTTCTCAAATAATGAACTGTGTTAGAACCGAACCGGACCGTTTAAAACTAAGATAAATATATAAATTCATATGTGTGTGTAATTAAATATGTATTTGAATTTGGTAGGTTAATCTTTTTCTTGCTAAACTTAATTTATTTAGAGATAAAATCTCATTTGTTAGAAAAGCTTTTATTTTCTTCCTTCCTTTCCTATTCCAGCAAATTATCTTCCTATTTTTTTAATTTTATGAGTTCATATTTTGTGAATAAGTGTTTGGATGCTTATTAGATAGAACCGAAACCGAACCAAAACCGGACCGATCTTGTGGTTTGGTTCTGGTTAGGTTCCATGCATATATTGGTTAGGTTCTGGTTCCTAGTTTTCTAGAACCGTTTGCAATGGTCTAGTTACTAGTTTTCTAGAGAACCGGACCAATCCGAACCATGTAACCCCTAACCTTTATTGAGTTTTTGTTTGAGGTGGGTCGAGAACAAAACGACCGAATGCTCAGCATTGACACTTGAGGGGTCAAAGCAAATTTCAAAGATTGGACCCAAATTTTTTATTTTTTTTGGGGGGGGGGGGCTTATATGCTTGGTACTCCTCTATCCCAAAGAGAATGTCCCAAATCACTATTCACACTTCTCAAAAAATCATCTATTAATTTTGATGATTTAAAAAAATTTATTAAATAAAGTTAAGTGAGATCTATTAAACAAGATTTATATTCAATATAGAAAATGATAGAAATAATTTTTTGAAATATGAATAGTGATTTTGAACATTCTTAGTGGAACACAATACTATTTTAATTTGGAGCTCTCATGTGTTTTTTTGGCACACGGTATAGTTAGCGGAGGGTCAGCGGGGTGAGTTAGGTTAGCACAGGGGGAATCCAGCAGCTTTTCATAGCTCCGATTTCCAACCGCTCCCAAGAGGGCTCGAACCTCCGCCTCTAGGATGAAGGGGAGGGGAGGTTACCAACTGCACTAGATATTGGAACCTGGAGCTGTGATGTTAGAGCATCCGCAATGTAATTATCAAAAGTGAATAATCAAAACTTGCCACATCAGATTTTGAAAATTCATTTAAAGGATTGTTAAAGTTGGCAATGTGAAGTCTCACATTGTTACTTTTGATTATTCAAATGTCTAAAATTGATTATTGGTTGGGAGGTTGCTAACTTTGATTATTATAATATGAGCATTTTTTAAGAGCATCCGCATTGTAATAAGCAAATGAGTGTGGATAAGCAAACTTAACAACAATGCTCAAAAAATACCCTACATTGTAATAAGCAAAACTACAAGTCTTTTAGCAAATAACCAAATTTCACTCATTCCATAATCAAACTTAACAACTTTTACCAATAATCAAAACTCAATAACCAAACTCAATAATTAAACTCAAAACTCAATCATTCAAAAACACCCCATATTGGAATCGTCTCATCGAGACGAATAATTTGGTGTGGTCGGGTGCGTGATTGGAACTCGTTTGCGATTGGACATATGTGCATTGTGTATTATGGGGGTTTGTTTTGTTAGGAATGCAAAAATAACCAATGTGGAGGTAAAAATTGTTAAGTTTGATTATGAACTAAATGGATAATCAAATGCTGACGTGGTACATTTTGATTATTGATTTTGATTATTCCCATTGCGGATGCTCTAAGTACGCATTGTTAACTTTAGCAATCTTTTGATTTTGATTACTACATTGTGGATGCTCTTAGGTACTAAAAACATTATCCACATGGAGTTAAGATCTGGTTTAATATTTGGGTAGAGAGAGTGTGTGTGTGTGTGTGTGTGTGTGTGTGTGAGTGAGTGAGTGAGTGAGTGAGTGAGTGAGTATGAATGAATTAGGGAAAATGATGGCCAATGACGTATTTTAATAATTAATACCCATTAAAGACATTTTTAGCAGTAACATATATATTACTTGTCCGTTGTGGGTATTAATTATCAAAACACGTCCTGAGCCGTCATTTTCCCAATGAATTAACCGATTGGGCTGGCCAAGGAAAAGCTAGTATATCCACTGAAGAATAATGGAAAAATGACGGCTAAGAACGTGTTTTGATAATTAATATCCGCCAAGGACATTTTGTTCATTAACAAATATTCTTAGCATATTCTTAAAATGTATTAATTATCAAAACACGTCCTCGGTCGTCATTTTCCCAAGAATAATTGGGCTGGCGCACATTTCGTTAAAGTGTTGCTTGGGCCTGCAACTATAATTGCTTGGCCCTTTGCTCCAACCTTGTCTCGCTTAGTGCTTAATACGGGCCAGTATTAGCCAAGAATCGGGGCCCAAGAAACAAACGACGTCGAATCACTCATCAAACAGAGAGCGTGACAAGTAACCGCCATACGCCACCGGCCCACCAGTGAATTGGATCGGGCTCAACAAATCCTCCCCAAATATTATTGCTCCTTTTGGCCGATTTGGACCAATTTACCCCTCAATTGCTGCCCATTCAGTTTTGCTTGGCTGCCCATAATTGTAATTTTGCCGTGAGGGTCACAAGTGGACTACAGACTCTACATACATAACGTCACAACCCACACGCGCATACGGCAGATTCGACGAAGAGAGAGAGAGAGAGAGAGAGGGGAGGAGGAGGAACGATCGCCGACCACCAGTCCACCACCGAACCACCCACCGCCAGCGACGACCACCACCGCTCCCAGTAGCGCCCACCACCACCTCCGGCGACCACCGGCGCACCCGTTCGAGAAAATCTCCTCCCCCAGTCGCAACCCTTCGCAACCACCGGCGCCAAACCCACCAACCGCCAAGGTGTCTCTCTCTCTCTCTCTCTCTCTCTCTCTCTCTCTCTCTTTGTATGCACCTCCCCAACTTCATTTTTCCGCACCCCTTCAGTTTTCGTGATGGGTTCAGAGTTGGTTCTGCACTTTTCCGTTGTATTGTGCTTTATTTGTTTGTTATTTGAGTAGCTCTTAAGCTCTTTGAGTATGGAAAGTGTTTTTTAGGGTTATCTCTCTTAATCACTGATAGTAATTGTTTGTGTAAACATTTTCTATGCAATATATTGGGTTAGCTATGCAACTGCAGAAAATTTTAAGAGTTACTGTAACGTGATGTCAGTACTTATTGTTTGTTGCTTCTGCAGTGTCTCCATCTCCCCTAGGGTTTCAAATCTTCAAGGTGAATCATGGCGACTGCATCAGGTATGCCTTATTCGATCTCCCTTTATCATCCTATTGATTTGTAGTTATTTTGTATGTGTTGCACATGCGCATGGTTCTGCGTTTTGATTTTTCAGTCCTTTATTGTTTATGCTTACATGAAAAGTGAAGTATGCAGCTTTTGATTCCGTCCTATTGATTGGGATTGGCCAATTACGTTGTGTATTAAATAGGGATTTTGTTTGTTTTTGATGGATGGTTCTGGGGAACTCGGCCGTGGGGAATCGTATTGTCTGTCTGTAATTTTAGAACTTTTTGAGATGAAATTGCAAAGATATTCACCTTGTTTGGTTCAAATTTTTGAAAGTTGTTTTTGATGTAATGAATGGAGAGAGATAGAAAGAAAAAGGTATTGGAAAACGTGTATTAGATTTCACTTCATTTTGGTTTTGTGCCTGTAGTGTTTAATACGGGCCCGATTCTAGGCCCGTATTAGATTTCACTTCATTTAGCAGTTTGATTGGAATTGATGCAATTCGCATCATAGAAATTAGCTACCAAAGTCTTTAGTGTTCATACTCATAAATCTATGAGGACGCAGAAGGTCTTTTCGTTTCGTAAAGAGTCTCAAGCAATGATGTGCAAAAGTTGGCTCTTTCTTTGTTTATCTGAATTTCTCTTTAGGAAATTTAGGTTTTAAAGTACTACTTGTTCCTTTTATATGATGAGACATGTATCTTGAATCTATCTTGTTGAACTGGACTTTGGTTTTGTGCCTGTAGTGTTTATTTATCGTACTTGGTACTGAGTTACTTATCCTTTATTATCGTGTAGAGATGAATGAGGGGTTTTCAGGGAAAATATTTCAAATGTATTGGGGCAGGAAGCCATTTGCTTTCTATGATCCAATTTCATGTTTGCTTTTGCCCGGGATTCCACAAGCTAAATGAAGCCATAGTATTCAACTCTTGTTGGTTAAAAGTGAGTTAGGACACCATTAAGTGAGGTTTGCTGCTGTGTGATCATGAAAATGACCATTTTGATTCCCTGCTGTTATATATCTTGGATGAATACTGACAACTTCGGGGCGAACACAGCAATTCTTACTGTATTTGATGCCATTAAAACTAATTGCCTCTTTTTGGTACTTTCAGTGGCATTCAAATCTAGGGAGGACCATAGAAAGCAGATGGAATTGGAAGAAGCACGTAAAGCAGGTCTTGCTCCAGCCGAGGTTGATGAAGATGGAAAAGAAATCAATCCCCATATTCCACAGTATATGTCATCAGCACCTTGGTATCTTAATTCAGAAAGACCGGTATGTTGTCTTAATTGTCTTGTTTTGCTGTATATATGGTGTTTTGCGAAGGCTGGATAGTGAAACCTTTTTCAATTTTGCTTCTTGTTAGAGTTTAAAACATCAA